>PISX010016220.1:5148-47037 GCA_004024625.1 Mellivora capensis
TATTTATTAGGCCAGTGAAGCTAGCTTTCCTTTTTTACATAATAGTCAAGAATGGGTAATCGCCCAGAAAGTTGCTTTAGATGCTAGCATATCCAGGACTGAACTGGAATTTCTGCCCAGGAATAAAAGAGGCAAAGGAAATTCTTCTGTCCTGAGCTGGGCATGGGTCCTCCAGCGAAAACTGATTGGATCAAGTTGACTAAATAGCCGTTAGGCTAGGAAGCCATGGTTGAAGGGATTAGAAATGTCTAGCACACAGCAAAATACAGCAATGCAGGATCTCATGGCTGTGTTGAAATGTTGCAAGGAATGTCATTATTATGAATGAGCCCAAGTGCAGAACTGACAATATGACTAAAGAACAGGGAAACTGATTTCAGCTCAAAGTAGAGCTTCTAACAAGTCAGGCTGCCCAGAGCTGGCATGGCATACTTTTTGAGGGTGGGACTTCTTCTCTTCCAGGAGAGACGAATGAACATGCTTTGTGTCAACAATCAGCATGAAGAGATGGATGGGATTTGTGTCTGACAGTTGGCTAGACTATGTTGCTTTTAAGACTTTGAGATGCTAGAAATTTCAAGAATGGTAAATTAACCCAAGAAAATATGTGAACTGCTCTGTCCTAGTTCCAGAGAAAGGAGAAAATTAGTCTGTATTCTTCAAGGTATCTAAATTCAAGCTTATACGGGACAACTGGGGCCAACTAAAGAAACTAAGGCAACTGTATTGTGTACAGAGTTTTTAGTAATTCATTTCTCAGGATAAATTCTCTATCAGCAGAATACTCTTGAGAATTGTGAAGTGGGAGAGGAGGTTGGAGGTTCCGGAGAGACAGAAAAGAAAGCCATGACTGCACTTCCTTCCAGTGAGGAGCACAATGTCCTGATTCCAGGGCCAAAGCTTTGGAAAGATTTTGGTCTCCCCCAGTTAACAGCCCCCATCTCGTGCTCCCCATCTTTATATGTGAAGTTCAAATACAATTTCGTTCCTACAAATTCCATAAACATACATATGGGCTAAAAATTAAGAAGTTCTTTTTAAAAAATATTTCTAACTACAGAACTTTTGGATAACTTTACCAAAGTTGAATTGGTCTTGGGGGGGGGGGCGCGCGCGCATGTGTATGTGTGTCTTCTTAACGGCTTCCCCAAGCATCACATGATTCCTTTAGGTTTTTCAGGAGAAAGGATTTGTACTAATTATTTAAAATAATTTTTTAAAGATAATTCTGTGTATCAGTCTACTTTTCCTGTCTTATATAAAAGCAATGTTTATCTCAGTATAAGGTATGCAGACTCAGGTCTATATAATAAGAAATATTGCTTTGCTCAAGCACAAAACATTAATACATGAAGGAGGCTGTATATCAGCATAAGCTAAGGTGCCTGCACCACAGAGCACCTGCTTAGTGGCCTTGCTTTTCGAACATTGTACAGGCCTATAGGACCAAACTAAATACTGAGGGCTGGTTGACCTAAGGATCACTGGTGTGCAACAAGATGGTTTCTAATATATCTTTCTCCCTAAAAATGATACGAGGAACTGCCTAGCAAGAAAAATTTTCTAAAGATCTCCAAGGTGAAGGAGTAGCAAAAAATCCTCAACAAAAATGGCTGTCGATTAAAAGGCTAAATGAGCTGCTGTGGCTTTCCCCATTCAGCTGCTCCCGCAGTTCATGATCTGGTGCTCTGGACTGTGCAGTGATGGTCTTGGAGTGTTGCAGCAGAAGGGGATTTGGAGATGCACAGACCAGAAACCTCCTCACTTTTACACATTCTGCTGGAGCCCAAATAGCCCAAGTAATTCTGAGTGACACGTGCCAAGCACCTAAGCGAGTTCACAGCAGGACCAGGTCTAGAAGCTAATTATCATGTGCCTCAGAATAGCTCATTATTTGATATTAGAGGCCGTCATATCAGTTCACTCTCGCTTTTCTTTCTACCGAAAAGGAATTCGCTTCAGGAGAGTGAGTGTCTATGAAAATCATTAAAAATCCACTTGGGTCCTACCCTTTTTGGTCAACCAGGAAGACAGAATCCTTGCTGGCAGCTACTTGGAATTAGAATTTCGTTCAGTCTGTTGGCAACAGGACCAGGATGTTAAATAAGAACCAGGTGGTCATTTTAGTAGATGCTGGAAAACAGGGAGATACCTTTTTCTTTGTTTTGTTTTGAACATCTACATGAGTGTTTTTGATGCATTAGGGAAATACTATACCTCTGACATTTTTGCCAAATACAGGCAACGTCTGGCAATACCTGTAACTCTAACTTCCAGATGGTTCTGTGGTCTCTTAGACAGTATCATTCAGTCTAATTCCTCGTAAGATTGTCCATGGAGTACATTTATCTAGGTATGTTCCCCATTATCTCCATTGCCTAAATTAATGACTTTTTCTTTTATCACAGACACTGGTTTGATTAAATACTGTATTTTCTTGGGGCGCCTGGGTGGCTCAGTGGGTTAAGCCTCTGCCTTCGGCTCTGGTCATGATCTCAGGGTCCTGGGATCGAGTCCCCCATCGGGCTCTCTGCTCAATGGGGAGCCTGCTTCCTCCTCTCTCTCTGCCTACTTGTGATCTCTCTCTGTCAAATAAATAAATAAAATCTTTTAAAAAATATTGTGTTTTCTTCCATTATTTGTTGCAGAATTGCAAGATCCAAAAAAGTAAAAGGGTCTCTGTTAAATTGTATAATCTCCATTTACTAGAGCTGTCTCTCCTGCCAATTCATGAGGAAGGATATTATTGTGTTGTTGATTAATACTGATTAGATTATCTTACACCAGATGCCAGTAATTTATATTATGAAATTAATAGCTAAAATTTTTAGGCTCTAGTCTCAAGGCATGTGGATTTTCTAAGAACAAAACTCTTGCCATTACTTAGGTCTGTTATTTCCAGTTGCCACTATTCATTCACGCAATAGTTCTTCTCCGAAGAATTTAATGCACTGAAAAATCACATTATGCTTCTTTCTAGAGAACACTGAAAATATTTAAAACTAGGACTGTGCATGTGTTTTGACTTAATTAAGGCCAACTAAACTTTTATTATAGTTGATGAATTAAAAAGGCTCCAGAATTTCATCTGTTGATCCTGAATGATTTTATAACAATTTTGTTAAATAAGAAAGCTTCAGAAACAACTGCCCATATTAGATTCAAAATGTATCGGGCAAAAATCCTCAACTGTGGGGCATATTGTAAAAAATTGTTCCACTAAAAGCAACTGATCTCTACTGATGATGTGCTCCCTGTTCAGGCTTCTTCCACTGAGAAAGTAGCAAGTCAAAAATTGAAAGGCAGTGTAGCCTGCACATGGTCTGCAAGGACCTTGGGGGTGTGAGAACTTGTGGCTCCTTGCAGTGCAGATCAGGGCTTAGGGCAGCTTGGAGTGGAAACACATTTTGACTCTTTGCAATCATTTTTATATCTGCTTTTCCCTCCAGACCCTAAATAATTATGTGAGCTTAAAGGATAATTAAGGCAACCTGTTTCATTTCCTTTACATACTTTTAATAAAATATTAAGTGTCTCTCTAAATTATAAATAAATTTGATGCATGTATTAATTTGTTGAGCTTTTATCTGATACTTAAGTGGGGACCATTAAAGCTAAATGTTTTTCAGCCAAAAGAGATCTCAAAACAATCTAACCCAGCCTCGGTATTTCATTAAGGAGAAACTTAAAGCCCAAGAGATGATATGAATTTTCCAAGGTCTCACCATTAGTGTGTGATCTAGCCAGGAGCGGTGGTCAGGATTTTTCTTTCCCTTTTTGTTGTGGGTTTTTGACAAATCAAACAGATTGAAGCTTGGGCTCTGTCCTCTTGGAGATCACTATTTATGGAAAAAAAAAAAACCCAAAAAACAAAAAACCTAGAGAGGCCACTCTGTGGACACATAGTGTATGCAGTGGCATGCCCGAAACAATTTTTCATTATTTCTCCAGCGGAGTATGGCTAGAGGCTTATTCTACTTTTCTCTCATTCCTGAAAAACATCAGAAATGCTAAAAATATGTTGTTGCCATAAACTGTATGAACATAATTCTAAAAACATGCATATTTGAATATCAAAAATGTAAACTTCATATGGGTCTTGTGTTTGTGGTGAGTTTATGCCCTACACACCACTAACTATTGAGTTATTGGCCAAGGGCGCACCTGCTACAGTCTGAAATTCTCCTCTCTGTTCTGTAGAAATCTTGTTTTCCACTTGATGACTGAATACAGCAGGACTACTCAAGGAGGCCCATTCATGAAAGACACAGGACTCCTATGATGACTGAATTTGACTCATGGACACCCCAGTGGTCTTGCAAAATCTTCCTTACACTGGATGGCAGTGTAGGGGGCTACATGCTAGTTTGGGTGCTTCCATTCATTCCCCTCTCCCCATTTCCTTCAGTCAGGGTCAAATCCCTTCACAATTCGACAGGACTTCTCGTCTTTATTAAGCATCTTCCTTATCTTCCTTCCCACGGGAATTTCTTCTAATAAAATCTTTGCATATTTCAGTCTTTAGGTGGGAGAGTTTTAAGAATCCTCTTCAGGGTTGCCGGAAAATTTCATTCAACTCCTTTGCTGTTGTTCAGTGCTTTTGTTCTTCCTACTTTTTGCCTCTGTTGACCAGCTAGCAACTTTTATCCCAACCACCTTCAGCCCAGTGACCTTCCTGTCCACACCTAATATACCTCTGTAGTACATACATCAGTAGACCTCAATTTTGCTACATAATTCCGTGTTCCTAGCAGACCCTTGGTAGGCTGTCCATCTGCCTCCAAGATGTGGTTAGAAGTCTTTTAATGGAAGCAGAAAACAATGTTTTCAGGCTGTTCCAAATGAGCAACCATCTTTAGCCATAATTTGGAAAAAGCAATTACATTTGATAAATAGGAGCCTTATGGATCCATCTTCATAGTAGATGTCTTGGATTTGAAATCATAATAAAAACCTTGGAGTCCAACAATAAGAACAGCATACAGTGTAAGGAGCTTGGCAGTATTAAAGATATTATATGAATACAAATCTCCATTATTTACCAAATTACAGGAACAGGAATGAGTCTCTGAGAATAGGAATGAAATGTGAAAGAAATCAATGCCCACGTGGTGACTACCTAGAGATGGTCACTGAAGGCGTCATCAGGAAAATAAAATCACTAGGGTCCAGCAAAAAATAGAAGTGAGACATTATGAGCAGCTGTGCCATTTCAGAACAACCACAGAGGGAAAATAATGGCACTCATGTCTATAATACCCCAAGTTATTACCTGGAAAAGGAGAAAATAAAAGACTTGCCTGTGAGACTGCGGGAGGTGACTTATGTTAATAACTTGCTACCAAAACATGGGGAAAATAGGCTTCCATAATCCCAGCTTTCTGCCTTATCCTGAAAACATGAATGGCGTCACGTCCCTCTGCATTGTTTTTTGTACAAGACACTCTACATTTCAAAGATCACTATACCCACAGGGTAATAATTGCATCTGAATTAAAGGAAGCAAAGTAGTTACCAAAGGAAGGAAATGATTCTCCATGGTCATCAATTCCAGCATCTATTCAACTTTGACTGAAAGGAAGGACATTCTTACTTTTTCATAGGTACTTGGATTCTCCACTGGCCTGGCTTTTCTCCTCATTCAATCAAAGACCAGGTTCAGTTCATGGGAGCTCCAGCTACCCCAGGTTTTTCTTTGCAAAAATCCTCTTGGGAATGGTAGGGATTTTTGTGTGTGTGTGATTTTCTATGAACATCAAGCTAGTATGGGTCAAATATCAAATATAATTACTAATAACAACAAACTAATACTGGGAGGTACTGCCTTAATGTCTTTATTTGTATTTTCTCGTATATTCTTTGCAATAACTCTTTAAGATATTACCATGATGTTCATCCTATAGAAGTGAAATTGACATATAGGAGGGTTAAAGAATTTAATCAAAATCACACATGCCACTTGTACAAAATCACATCTTATGTGGCATTCATAAAATGCCACATAGGAGGTGGCATGGCCAGAAACTGAGCAATCTTATACCAGATCTTGCAGTCTTAGCTCCTGGACTCTGGGACTCATGCTTTCTCATCATTGTTGCTTTTTAAAATACCCCTTTTCTCTAAAATATTGTTCAAGCTTCCTTTCCAAACGTTGCTTCCCATCTGATCTCAAATAATCTCAATTCTCTCCAGTCCTTAAAAAAAAAAAAGTTCACTTGAATCCACTACTTATATGTAGTCTGCCCCTTATTGCCCTCTTTCCTTCAAGTGCAAAACTCCCTGAAGAAGTCCTCACCAGCTACGTCCACTTCTCACCCCTCCCTACCCCATCTCCTTCTAGACAGAGCCTGTCCACTCTTTCCTTGAATACACCTCCCCTGTCTGCAGCTCCCCATGATCTCCTGCTTACCAAATCCAGGGGATTTATCCTTGAGTTAACATCCAGCAGCATTTGGCACTATGCTCTCTTTGTTCAGGGGTTATACCATAAGCTGTTCTCTTCTGGATATTTTTATCTTCTCTTCTAATTTTTGTTTTTCTCTTTTCTTTTTCCACTTCCTCATTGTGGGTACTTTCAAATGCTCTCTCCTTTGCTCTGGGCATTTCTTTCTACGGTTTCACTTTTTCTGCATGTTCTCCCGACTTGCCCTTCCCCAAATCTACATCTCTACAAGCTGCAACTAAACCAGTTACAAAGCAACTAAATCAGAATCTTTGGGAAGGGCCTGAGTATCATATATTTTAAAAGCTACCCGAGTAATTATAATGTACAGGCAAGGTTGAGTAACACTGACAAAGGTCTACATATCAATATTTTAAATCAATTTTATTGTTAAGAGAGACAATCATTACACAGATGATAATCAAATCAGTGTTATAACTAGCAGTACAACATGGGGAGAAAGAGCCTCTGTGGGAGGAGTGGCTCCCGTTTTTATTGGTCCTTCTTGTGATATGCCACAATATTCATCATTTTAGTTCAGTAAATATATGGTCACATCACCCAATGAACAGTGTTCCTATTGTGTACTGTCTTACTAGAGAGAAGAAAATTGTCTGTTTACTTGATTTTCACAGACAGAGACTCTCAGAATATGCACTTTCCTGAAATTTTGGGGATATGGGTGTGGTTTACCATGCCTAGTAGAAACATTTATAAGGAGAATGTTTTATATATAAAACATCATATAGTAAACTTTCAGCTCACCCTACAGTCATGTTTCATTGCTTTCTAAGACCTTCATTTATCTCCTTTGGGAAACTTCTTCCTTTGGTATCATCCAAATGTCATTCTTTCCACTTTATTTTACTGGGCAATTTAGTGCTGAAGTCTCTTCTCAGCTACAAGCCTCACTTCGCATCCTGAAAGGCTCTACTGTGTCCTGCCATCCAGGCTTCTGCCTTTTAGTAGGGAAAACAAAACAAAACAAAACAAAAAACAACTGGAAGAGGGTTAGAAGTTTTCATATTCTCCCACCAGTGCCTATAGGAAAGTGACTTATATTGTCCATTAATACAAACCATGTGATTTGCTTTAGAATAAAAGGAGTCACAGGTGTGCCTGTGTGGCTCAGTCTGTTAAATGTCTGACTCTTGATGTCAGCTCAGGTCTTGATCTTAGGGTTGTGAGTTCAGGCCCCACATTGGGCTCCATGCTGCATGTGGAATCTATTTTTTTTAAAAAAGAAGAATAAAAGGAATCACAATCAAATTTGGTTGAAAATATGAATCTTTCTCTGACAAAAGATTTGTTTTCACACAGGGGTATATAAAATGTGAACACTGTTTTTCTCTAGGGAAAGGAGTGTGGAATTTTTTTTTAAATTAATTTATTTTGTCAGAGAGAGAGGGAGAGAGAGCGAGCTAGCACAGGTAGACAGAGTGGCAGGCAGAGGCAGAGGGAGAAGCAGGCTCCCTGGCGAGCAAGGAGCCCGATGTGGGACTCGATCCCAGGACTCTGGGATCATGACCTGAGCCGAAGGCAGCTGCTCAACCAACTGAGCCACCCAGGCGTCCCAGGAGTGTGGAATTTTATACTTTATTACATCTTTAGGTATTTTCTAAATATTTTATAATGCATAAAAATTCCATAAGCAGAAAAAAAAAACCCCACATGAGTGCAAAACATACTCTCATCCTCTTCTGTCACCTCTTAGTTGTCTATTTCCAAACCATTGCCAGATTGTTCCACCAGACTAATTAGAACTCAGCCATTCCCCAGACCTCCCAGGCCTGCTTTCTCTCCTACCACTTCCTTGTGGGCTCCTTCCATATTTTACTTATTTCTCACTTTCCCATTTCTCATTTTCTCATTTCTCACTCATGCATCTATCCCTGCACCCATTCGACAGAGACTCCTTGAATTTCATTACAATAGACACTGGATTTAGCTATGTAGCCAGTCAGTACAATCAATAATTTTCATCTTCTTAAGTGTCTACCTACAATTTAAAAAAAAAAAGAGTCTCTATGTTCAAATCTCAGCTCCTTTGCTTTCTAGCTATAGAAACTTGTAAAGTTACTTAATTTGCCTGCAAAATAAGGATGATGTTTCTCAGCTTAGAAGGTGATTACAAGGATAAAATATATTAAAGTATATGAAGCGCTTAGAAAATAAAGTAGTGCATAGTAAGAACTCAGAGTTTTACCTTTTAATAATCACAATATTACTTTCATTGTGCTCTTACTATTGGGTCTGTTTATTTCATCCAATGTTCTCCTGTGGGCTGATGACCTGGTCCTCTGTCCCAGTTGCTCTTTGGGCTATGGCTTTCCTCTCGAAACGCAATGTCACAATGTCTGCCTTTGTTGAAGATAAATACCATTTGTATAATGGAATTAGTCCCTTCTCCTCTCAAATGCTTCATGTATACAACAGGGCAGGTAGTACCCACTCTGCAGGTTGTTGGGGTTGTTGTATGTGGTAGGTATGCAACATATGAGAACTACACTTTTGCTCAAATCCTTAGATGTTACAGTTGTTCCTCTAGAATAGACCCCTTCACAGTGACTCTGGCCATGCTCATTCCTACCCACCTGGAATTCACATTTTCACCTTCCCTAATCTGTTCATCTACTTGAAATCCCAACTAAGTTATTTTTCTATGCTCCCTGATACCTCTCTATTCCGAATCCCAATGCTTTTGCATGTTACCTCAAAGATGGGGTGCCAGGGTGGCTCAGTTAAGTGGCTGCCTTCGGCTTAGGTCATGATCTCAGCGTCCTGGGATCTAGCCCTGCATTGTGCTCGCTGGTCAGTGGGAAGCCTGTTTCTCCCTCTCCCACTCCCCCTGCTTGTGTTCCCTCTCTCACTGTGTCTCTCTCTGTCAAATAAATAAATAAAATCTTTAAAAAAATAAGATAGTCTTTCTAAAACATTATTTTAACCCGTATTCCCCTGCACATTAACAATCCAACTCTAATGCCTAGTTAGAGAAATAAAGTTTTTGAATTGTCTACTACCACATTCCACAAAAATGACTGTACACAAAATTTGGAAGGTATATTTGGGATGATCTGATTTAAAATCTGCACGTGTAGTTAGGCCCAATCAATCAGGACACCTTGAGACAGCCAGTTTTAGGACATTTACCACTGACAACAGAGTATCTTAAAATGTGAGGAATATTCTTGGTGTGATATCACTTAAAATTGGCCCTATGGCATATAGCAAATTCACTTTGAGAATTCCTAGTGAACACCTCACTTGGATTGATACCGAGCTACTGAAATTAAGGAACAGTTAGATACCATTCAGTATTCACATGCTACACAGAGAAACCAAATCAAACCAAACAAAAACCAGTGTTTTGTTTTGTTTTGTTTTGTTTTTTTTCTTTGACGTATCATAAGAAGTCACAAGGTCAGAAGGCTTGGATTTTTAGCGTTGGTTCCTAGTCAACCTGTTTGTAACATAGAAAGCTCCTCTATGTAGTACAGTCTATAAAAATAGAAGTGACTTTTACATGTAAGTTTGGTTAATGATTTCCCCAAGTGTTATTAGGTAAGCGAATTGATTAGCATATAAAACATTGATCTCTCCCTCAAAGGATGCTAGAAATAAAATCTAAGTCTCTAAGCAGTAGTGCTCAGTGAGTCAGTTGTGCATGTTTTGAAATAAAGGCCCTAACATCAAGGAGTTTGATTCAGCAGATCAAGAATGGTACCTGGACTAGAGCTTTTAAAGAAACGGTGAAAGTAAGACATATGGATAAGGTCTAATTACCAAGCTCTTTGAAATGAGTAAGACTGCTGCTGTGTGAATTCATTCTTAGCAGGAACTATATTTGAAAGAATTCTTCTCTTTGCCTCAGAATCAGTTCGTACATGCAACACTAAAATTATTCTGGTATTTATTGCTTTTAAAAGAAAAAAAAATTAAATACACGTTTCAGAGCAGAATTCTTAAAAATGAAGTATATAGAGAGATATTTTAAAAAGAAATATACCAGAAGAGGAAAAAGAGTCTATAATGCCATTTTAGCATAAACTCCAAGGATTGAGTAAAAAAGTCAAGGGAAATGGGTTCTATTTAAGTTGTGCTGACTGGTTACAGATAGCTACTGGTGGAGACAGAGCCTGAACTACTGGTTAAGTACAATCCTAGTAAGGTCTCTTGCTGGAGGATGGTAAGAAAAGCCAGTTGAACTCTCAGGTGGTTATCAATAAAATCCTGCCCATCAGTCTTCAGAAAATATCAACTAATATCTTAGCCAGAGGTTTTTATAGTTTTTTTACCTTTTCCCCCTCTAATTACAGAGTTATCTCCCTAGAGAAAAATAAAAACAAAGAGTTGAGGATGGATATTTTCCCCCAAAAATTCATATCTAGCAAACGAGTCTTAAAAACTAAAGATGGCTGCGAATGGCAAGATTTCAAGATTCAGACATGTACCCCTGGGGATAAAAATATGTTTATAAAAAATAAAAATTAAAAAAAAAAAACTAAAGATGGCTAATAGACTAATTTTCCCACACACACAGCTGGTCCCATGCCCTGTTCAACACCTCTGCCCACGTGATATGCGCCTGTTATCTGGGCAGAGGCTTCAGATTTCTGAAGAGTTCACACCTTCCTCATGGGGAATCACATGCGCTCCTTAAAATACAAATGCTGAAATTTTCTAAAGTAGTCTTCTTATCTCTGGAGTGCTTTCACAGAGCATCTGAAGGTCTGCTAACAGGAAAGTGATTTTTAATCTTAGTAGCAAATTGGTTAATTCTCAGAAGCAGTTACTTCACTATAAATAAGCAAAGGATACATTGTTGTGGAACTTAAATATACTTTCAACCCATTTTTCATACTTGTACTTTATGAAATCTCACTGAATATTTTTATTTGGTACTAATCATCATTGACGACAAAAAGTAGCTCAGAAAATATTTGTTACCCTAATTTGCTTTCATCCCACAGTGGAAGAAAGTATGCTCAATGTATTTTGTATTTTGACATTTTGCATCTGACTTGTTGTCATATGAGACCTTTTGCTACCTTAGTGGCCACCACTGGTCTATAGATCCATGGTTCTGCGCTAAGGGGACTTGTTTGTCTCCGCGTGTAGATAGACCCAACCACTCCTGATATATTTTCACATGTACAGTGACATTTCTAAAATATTTTACTAAAAGTTACCATGAAAAGATTAGTTCAGAGAACATTTTTATTACATGCTTAACTCAAGTTCAAAAAAACATGGAAGAGTAAGAAGAAACTGGGAAATGAAGGAAATAGCCCATTATGTGAAAATGTATAAGAGAAAAAATAATTTCCAGTTCTGAAGGGCTGTAATGCTCCATAGTTACCCTATTGGCCTTTAAATCGGAACAACTTACATGCAGTTATGACCACATTGGGAGTGAAGAGAAAAATTAAATCTACTTCTGTTGACCATAGTTTTATTGAAAAGCCCTCTTAGAAGTATTTAAAAATCCATTGATATGTTGGGGTGCCTGGGTGGCTCAGTTATTAGAGCTTCCAACTCTTGGTTTTGGTCTCATGATCTCAGGATCTCGGGGTCAGGCCTCAAGCCCCAGAGCTTAGTCCAGAGTCTGCTTGTTCCTCAGCTTCCCCTTCCACTCCTCCCCCCAGTTCTCCTCCCCCACACATGCACATGTGCCTGCACTCTCTCTCTGTCTCAAAGAGATAAATAAAAATTTAAAGATCATAAAAATCCATTGATATGAAAACATTCACCAAAGAATACCTTTTCTTTTCTTATTAAATTAATACCAGCACATCACTTCTGGGCCAGGAAGAAAGCAACAAAGGGCATGACAGTGTCTGTTGCTGGAGCAGGTGTGCCTGATATGGGGAAGCAGAAGTGGTTTGAGGTTATCAAAAACATGCAGTCTCCTCGAATATCAGGGTACCTGTGAAATCTCAGTCTTCCTGCCCTGTCTAAAATAAACTTTAAAACTGGGTGGAATGACAAGTTTTCTGAAATTCGTGGATTGCCTGGAAAGATATTTTATTGATTCTATTTTGCTTCCACATAAAGTCTAACGAGCAGAAAGTGAAATGATGCAGAGAGAAAAGCACTGATGATTGTTGATTTCCAGGGCTGGTTCATGAACTGTGATTTCGCAAATCCTGACCAGGAAATCTTGTTATCCCCGGGGCCTTTTTTCAGCTGTCTGTCCAAACTGCCCTCTCTCTGGCTCCCTGACCTCACAGGTCCATTGTAGCTGCCCTTGCTTGTGGTTCTGTGACTTTCAGGAAGTGAGTCCTCTTTTGTCCTTTTAGTTATTCTCTGCTGGTATGCTAGTCTACCCTCATTTTTAAAAAGTTAATCATTTTTATTTTTGCAGTTGCAACATTTGTCTTTCTGATCCATAGGAAACGAAGCTTTCTTGGGGGATAAGAAAAACATGATACAGTAAGTGCTCTAAAATTTACTTTAAGGAAATATGGATTGGCACCAATGTTAAAGACCTTACAGCAACTAAAGTCACCATACCATCTCTCTGAGTGCAGCGTATTGTCCCTGTGTTTTCTGTGTTACTTAGAGAGTAAAGGAGAGACCGACATTAACCCAGATTGAACACAGGCAAGGAGCTCTCCAAGGTCACTCACATTTGTGACTCCCAGTGGCACAACCCATGATTGTCTATTATAAAATGTTAATATGGAATTGAATATTTTACCAGATCCATTTTAGCCTCCATCCACCATGAAGTAACCATGACATGAAGTTCTTTTCAAGTAATCCAAATCATATCAGACCTCTAAAAAAAAGGGGGGGGGATTGCATTTTAAATGTTATGCAGCTATTCTTTTGATTGTGTATTTCATAAGCCATTCTGAAAATGTGTTGGAAGTTTGCCATGATATCGCTTTATGATCACAGAAGAGATTATAGGTTAAGAAATGTGGCTTTTACCCCAAGGTCAACAATTTAGGCCTAAGCCATGGCATCACAGCGTGGGCCAATTTTCAGTGTGGAAAAGGCAGTTTTGAAAAACTTCCTAAGTGTATCTCTCGACTCTGTTTCAATGGTAGAGAATCTCCTCTGATAATAAAATGAATGACTACGAGTTCTCTTAAGGAAAAGGGTTTTTGCTTATGAAGATTACCATTGTTAGTGGATTAACACACTTGGAAGCTTTAGATGACTTCTCACAGGTAAGCTCATACTCTTGAACATCACTGTTCTTTGCACATTGATTTCTCCTGAAATATAAAAAACAAAACACTGTTTTCAAATAAGCTGGATCTGAGAAATACAATCAAACAAGCCATGGGACAACAGCAACCACAGCCACGTGGGCTCCCTCAACAAGGCTGCATGAAGTCCAGCCTGGGGAACCACAGAAGTCTCAAGGGTTCCCTCATCCTCTTTTATTCCCCTCACCGTTGTTTCTAGCATGGCCACTAGGAGATGCTACTCAAATTGTAAACTTGTTCCCTCTGCTAACTTAAAATTCTCCAGTAGCTTTTCATTTCCTTTAGGACAAAGATCAGATTCTTTCCCAGAACAGCCAGTTTTCTGCATGTCAGCCTCCCCCTCTTCTTGGCTTATCACAGCCTTCTCAATTATTTGTTTCTAGGTTCTAGTCACTTGCCTTCTTTCAGCATCTCAAGATTACGGTCCTCCTGCCACAGGGCTATTGCACATACATTAGTACAGGCCTTTGGCACCCTGTATGTAGAACCATTTCCCAACCATCCTCTGTTCCCCATCCTTCCTCTGTTTATTCTTTGATCTCAGCTAACATTATTTCTCAGAGAATCCCTCTGTGACATCCCAGTCTAGATGGAGTCTTTTGTAATAAGCTGCCAGAGAATAACCATTCTCTCCTTTATTATGCTAATTTCAGGTGTGATAAGCTTGCTCTTTTTTTTATTTGATAACTTCTCTCTCCCCCAATAGATATGTAAGTTCATTGAATCCCCATTGTATGAGAGTGACTGACACATAAGTGACACTAAATAAGTATTTGTTGAAAGAAGATAGAAACTAATAATTGGCAAATATCACAGCTAAACAGATTTCCCTAGGTTTATACAGGTCTGAATTAAACAGTGCTGGTATTTTCTGCTTCTAAAAAATACCACTTTGGTAGAGGTAAGACTTTCCTCAGGAAGTTTCCAGCAAGAATAATGGGGTTAACAACTTAATGTCATACAGCTCATTATTAGCACAGGGACATAGTTACATATTTTAGAGAAAAAAACTAGAAGAAAGGTAAAAATACCTCATTTTGTTCTCATTTATTACATGCATTATACAAATTTAAAAATCTACACTTTCTCTTCCCATAAGAAATTAACATTGATTTTTATTATCTAGTTTGGAGATTACCAAATTCCACTTTCAAAGACCCCAGGAGGCAAAGAAATTGTCCACCGACAGAGTCACCTTGTGCCATAGTGGTGAAGATTATCAATGGAATTTTATGGCATTTTTTTTTTCATCAAGTTTTGTTTGCCTCTCCCCGATCTGCACCATGAGGAGATGTTTTCGCATGATTCTTGCTAATTGGGGGACCACTCGAACATGGCCCTCATAGCTTTTTGTTGTTGAGAGGTTCCATCTCCTCCCAACATCACACACCAGGCTTCCAGGTTAACTGTTCTAACTGAATTCTTGCTGGTATCTAGCTGCACCTGCTCCTGATTATTTGGGGTTTGCCTCCCTTTTCTGCCTGCAGATTTCTGTCTCCCCTTAAATTTTGGTTTTGATTGTTGCCCTACAACCTCAACTCTCAGATAGTTTCAAGAAAAATCACAAACCAGCTGATTGTCCAGATATTTGTTTTTGTTTTTATAAGGATGAAATAACATTCCTTTTTTTCTTCTTGCATTCCCATGTGAAAACTGGAATTAAATAACTGATGTTTGAATGTAAAACAAAACTTAGTTTCAGGAAAATCTTTACTTGACCATGTTACATTATTATTATTTATGTATTACTGTACTTGATTTACTTATATTTTGTTGAGGACTTTTTGGTGCCAATATTCCTGAGGGATATTGGTTTACATTTTGCTTTCTTAGAAATGCCCTTTATAGTTTTGGCCACAAGTTTACCCTATTCTCATAAAATGAGTAAAGGATGTCCCTCTTTTTCTTTTTTTTCTGAAGGAGTTATAATTTGGATATTGTTTATACAAGTTTTATAGAATTCGTTAGTGAAGTAATCTTGACCTGTAATTTTCTTTGTGGGAAGAGTTCTAATTACCAATTCAATTTCCTCTTAGATACAAGAACTGTGTCAATTTGGTAAATTATGTCTCACCATTTTGGCCTTTCCTATGTTCCAAGGGTTTTGCCATTCAAGTCTTGGGTTGATTTCAAACAGATTTTTTTTTTTACATTTTCCCTTAAATTTTCTAAATTGTTCTTGGTGGGAAAATTGGTCTTGATAGGACAGTTCACCCTTGATGGAATGTCAATAGCAGAAAAATCTTAATATGTTAAACTCTCTTCTAGTCCCCACTCTGTGTTTGTGTGTTGTGTAGAGGGGTGTGTGTGTGTGTGTGTGTGTGTGTGTGTGTGTGTATTCAAAGATTCATTTGGAGATGAATTAAAAGGTTCACCCAATATTAAAGCTTTGGATATTCACACTAAAGATGAAGATAATTTTACTATATTTCTCTCATTTGTGGGGTGGAATTCAGGCCTCATAAATATTATGCTTCATGAATACCTAGGAAGTTTCCTGTCAGCCTTGTCTACATCATCTGTCACCAATTCACAGGAACCAGCAAGATTTTTAAATTTGGCTGGAATGTGCCAATTATTAACTATAGAATATCTGATATCCTGTAGTTGAGATTAAAATCCACTTCTACAGTTTTCCAAGAAACTCAGAAATAGAATAAATGTGTTGAGAATTATCAGAATGTGGCTATTCCACTACAGTTTACTTGAACCTTATGAGGATTATTTTCGTCTGTTTAGAAACTGAATATATATTTTGATGGATCTGGCCTCTGGATGAAATGTAAAAAAGAGTAGGGCAATTAGTTAACTGAAGATTAGTGTATTAACCTTCGATTATGATGGTAAAAATAGCTGTCCATATTTACCACTTAGATCCAAAGGAACTTTTGGTTTTATACTTCAAGTTATTTTAGAGTAATTTATAGATATAAGGATAGAGTGCAAACAACTTTTCTAAAAATTGTGATAAGAATTAATCATAGCATTCAAAGTTTTATTCTACATCATCTTGTCTTAACAAGATGACTTTAATGTAATTAATGCTTTTCATTTGAGATATGTCCATCTTATAAATATATATTTCAGATTTCAAATGAGTCTCTAATAGGTTCTAGTTTATGTTTGCCTCAAATTCTCCTTGTACTTGTGTGTCATCAAAATTCAACATCTTTAAAATTGTTGTCCCCTTATAATTTTGTTGAACAGATGGCAACCATTTCTGCTCCATAATTACAAAACATTTTCATTTTCAGATTTAGAAACCCTAGTTAGAATGGTCAATCTACTAACTGTTTTTCAATTTCTCCATCTTCAATTTCCTTCCAATCACCTTTGTGTGCATGCCTGCCTTTAGCTTCTGGCCATCTACAGTAAAGTTTGGAGAAAAAAACATTATAAAAATAAAAGAATATGGTCACATTTTTTGAGCAAATTGGGAGGTCTAGGTTTTGGTCATAAAACATTGTGTGAACAAGTGCTAACTATAAGACGATAATACAATATTATCCTTTTGTGCTTAGAAATCTTTTGCTCATCCATCAATTCTTGACTTTGAAAAAAGTTTGGGTGCAAAAGTTGTCCTGTCCATTAGCCAGAAATGTCCCAGTTCTGATATACCTGTCATGCTCAGTTATTGCTGGGAACTGCCTGGAGAAAGTGTGCCCTTGACGTGACACCTCAGTGGCTCATAGGCATGGCTGCTGGATGTTGTCAGTCAGCTCTGTTTTCTGCAGATTGCTCTCAAGGGACGATCAGGGTGGCCCAACTCCATGACCCCCATAGAGAGGGAAATAAGATATGATTACTTTCCTTCCATCCTTGCACACCTGAGCATTTTGTACTGAATACCACAGAATGTTTATGAAAAATTGCAGAGATAAATTGAGGCTATGGGTGTTATTTCCCTACAAACATGATTTCCTTTTGTTTCTGGACACCAAGGACAATAAGAATAAGGTCAAACCAACCTAACCCAATCAGTGATTGAAGGGAGTTGAACATTAACTACAGTGTCGAGGGCTGGTCTATTTCAGTTTCTTCCTTATTCTTAGTGCACAATTCCTGGGGAGGCCCTACTGAAAGCCTGGCATCTTTCTCATGGCACCTCCTACTTCACAATTTTGAATGTCCTTTTTATCCTAGCAGCTCCATAAGACTGCTAAAAGTCCTGTTCATACTCTCTGTCTCTCAGTTGCTAATTTCACAGCATTAAGTTTCCCCTAGGAGAAAAGCAATGCTAAATACAATACTTTGCCCTCTGGGTTTTCTTCCACTGCAGGATTCCCAGGCCCTCCGGTTTTCCTGGACTTCAAACATTTCTTTTCAGGTTTTCTCCTAGATATTCCAATTGTCCTTTATTGAAAATAAAATTGGCCCTAAACCAACCAATGAAATTTTGCTGGAATGATATTTTATTATTAAAATTTTTAAAAGTCTGCTAATATTTTGTGTTGGAATGTATGTATGTATTTATACACATATATATGACATGTATAAATATATGTATAAAATAAACCAATCATTATATATATGTGTATATATATATAAAATGCATATGGTCTATGCTTTATATATAGAGTATATATATTCTATACTTATATATGTTGTATATATATACTTGGCTTGTAATATGTTATATATACCTGATTTATGTATATTTGAATCCATTTTGTGCTTTTTTGGTCAGACGTTGCTATTAAGTTATAGCCATTTAGTATACTTACCCTGCTTTTAAAAATGAGTTTAAGCTGTCTCTTGAAATCAGAACATTTAAAAATGTATGATAATAATTAGGGGGAAGGTAAATTTCCCACAAATTTCTCAATAAATTATAACAAACTTCTCTGCTTCAGTAACGTTTTCTTGATCTTTCTCAAAGACCAGTTGTATCTGTTATTTGCTTTTTCATTATTTGCTCTCCATAACTAGCATTTTTCTATTTTCATTTCTTTGTCCTCTATCCTGACATATGTTTAAGCATATGTTCTTTACCAGTATTTAAATTACTATACTACACTTTCTGCACATTTTTCTTCCTTTTGCAATCTAGGTAAATTCAATGATGAATTAAAATCTGTTTCATTTCACTTCATTCATCTTCTATTTCATTTGTCTTTGCTCCCCCCACATTCTGTTGCCCATGGTTCCACCCAGTCCCTTCTATGTCATTTTTGCCCTTACTTAAGGATTATCATTCTTTTTATTTATTCCCCACATCTGAAAAATTGTGTCCTCTTCTGAAGATGCTAAAGAACTCTGTAACCTGGGACACCTGGGTGGCTCAGTGGGTTAAAACCTCTGCCTTCGGCTCAGGTCATGATCCCAGGACCCTGGGATCGAGCCCCGCATCTGCTAGGCAGGGAGCCAACTTCCCTCTCTCTCTGCCTGCTTCTCTGCCTACTTGTGATCTCTGTCTGTCAAATAAATAAATAAATAAATAAAATCTTAAAAAAAAAAGAACTCTGTAATCTATCTTCTAGATTTACAGTTTTCTTTTTCATATGCTTAATTTCATCTCTTTTCCTGATGCGTTTCTCCCTAGATTCTTCTTTTTTCTTCATTTTATTCATTTTCCATCATATATTCTGATCCTGATGTTGACCAAAATATAAAGTAAATAAGTATCATTCTGATTGACCAATTCATTGCATTGCACTGGGCTCAAAATAGCACTTTTAGATGTAAAAGTATGTGGGTTGCTACTCAGAGCTCCCAGTAAAATAATCCATTTTTAGCATCTACTCTGCTTAATTTCTCCCAACTTCATATTTTAATTCTTTGGTTCTCTGCTTCCAAACACTCATTCTTAGCTGTATTCATAACCTTCTTTCCTCTTCAGCAATATTGTAACACTGGTATATTCAGATCACCTCAGTACTATTTCTTGATTTTTTTCAGGCACGTAGAAATCATAGAATTCTCCATCACTGTTATTCTTGACTGGATCTTAGAGCTAATTTGAATTCTGAGTGCACAACAGCTCCGTCCTTCTTGGTTCTAATTTGGTTCAGCCATCTGTATTGCTTAGATTTTTTTTTCCTTTTCATCCCCCTGAAGATTTGCTCTTTATATAATTCTTGTTCTCAGAATAAATTCTAGAAAGTAGATTGTCAGGCCACTGCACTTGAATCTGGCAAATAACCTACTCAGCAGAATTCAAAGGAAAAGTAATTTATTTTACTGAATGATTCACATGGCAATTTATTATTCTAACATTAATCATTTTTGAGTCTTATTTTTTAATAAATATTTAGGTTTAGATTTACAGAACAGTGACAGCGATAACATGGACTGGTCCACAAACCCAGTTTTTTTTATTACTAACCTCCTACATTTGTGTGGTACATTGGGCATGATTAATAGCATAATATTAGTACATTATTATTAACTAAGGCCCATACTCTGTTTGGATTTCCTTTGTTTATATCTTTTCTCTTTTTTCTTTTTTTTTTTTTAATTTTAAAGTATTTTTAAGTAATCTCTACACCCAGCGTAGGGCTTGAATTTACATCCCCGAGATTAAGAGTCAAATGCTTCAAAACTGAGCCAGACAGGTACTCTATTCTGTCCTCTTTCTATTCCAAGATGCCATCCAAGAGACTATGTAATACTAGGTTTTCCTATCTCCTTGGCTTCCTCCTAGTTTCTCAGACTTTTTCTGTTTTTATGACCTTGATAGTTTTGAGAAATAATGGTCAGGTATTTTGCAAAATGTCCTTTAGTTGGGAATTGTTGATGGTTTTCTTGTGGTTGAATTGGGTTTATATGTTTGCAAGGAAAACCACAGAGATACCATTTTATGAAGGGTACATACAATTAACATGACTTATCACTGTTCATGTTGATCTTGATCCTCTGGTTGAGGTAGTGCCTGTCAGGATTCCCCACTGTAATATTACTCTTTCTTTGTTTCTCCCTTTCCATACTGTACTTTTTGTGTGGAAGTCATATGTACATCCCACCCTTAGGGAGTTAAGAGATATGCTCCTCCTGGTTTGAGGTTGGAGTTCTTAAATTATTTGGAATACTTCTGTTTAGGAAATTTGTCTCTTTTCCTCTGTTTCTTTATTCAATCATTTATTTAGCCAGTAAGGATTCATGGATATTTATTTTATACTTTGGGTTATAATACGATACTGTTTCATTTTGTTAGTCAAATTATTCTAGCTTTGGCCATTGGAGATTCTTTCAGTTGGCTCCTGAGTTCCTTTGGCATATCACTAGTCTTGTGGGTTTTTTTTTCCTTTTTATTCTCAAAGTACCTCCTTTGTTTCAGGTTAGAAAATACTCAGGCTCATCTTAAATATAACCTACCCTTCCCTAGAATCATTTATTTCACAGGGAGCATTGATTCATTTGATTGGGAAATCCCATTAGAAACCATTCTCGGGATGCCGGGTTGTTCATTGTCACTGAGGTGTTGTTGCTTGACCTCTCAGCTGATAGAGACAATGTTGGTTCCCAATCCTCTGAGGAACTTCCCAGGTATAGTCTGAAACCAGATACAGAAGAAACAGGCCACTCCAGGGTGGTAGGTGTCAGTTTTAATCAGCAAAGGGAACTTACAGGTGAGGCTTGTCTTGGGTGCCAACAAGATGACTGGATCCCCATAGCTTCCCTCCAAATCGTAGAAGTTAATAAAGAGGCCCTAACTGGGCTCAGTCAGGTATACCATGGAGATATTTTCAACATCATGTCGCCATCTCAAGACTATGTCTTTGGAGCAGCCTCTGGAGCCAGAAGTCAGGTGGAACCTACATTCCGAGGACAAGGAGCCTCCAAGCATCTGGGTCTAACTCACAAGTCAGTTGGGGGTCACATCTTTTTATGACATTCCCCAGCAAGAAGGAAATATATACATTTTATATTAACCTCTGTATAAATGCATAGCTCTAAATATTTCTAGATATATATTCATCCCTATCAGCATTATGCTGAATAGGAATTCATACGGATAATCCCAACTCTAAGCTTTCTTTCTTTGCTTCTTCCTGTGACCTCCAACTCCAACAGTGAGAAACCTAGCTTTCACCAACCTCCATCTACTTACTTCATTGTTCAAGTATATATAGTATATATGGTATGCATTATCAGAATTATTAACCTGTACTCTGTGTGAAACAAAGTTTTTAACTAAAATGTTAATGTACTTTTCACTTTGAGTCTTATAGATTCACTCATTTCCAAAGTTGTATAGGTCAGCGCCTTTCTCCATCACTTTCTTTAGTGAAACTGTTTCATACATTTTTAATAGATTCTTCTGTCACAGTCTACATGCAATATTGGGGTTCCCCCAACCTCCTAAACACTTTTAAAAATTGCATATATTAATTAAAATAAATATATTACATTTACTCTTTGTGCTATAAAGTTCTGTTTCTGTGGGGTTTGACATATGCATAGTGTCAAGCAGAATAGTTTCACTACCCTAAACAATTCCCTGTGTTTCACTTACCCCACTTTCCTCTCTCCCTTATAACCCCAACAACCACACATTTACTTACTATCTCTACAGTTTTGCCTTTCCCAGAAGGCCATATAAATTGAACCATACAGTGCATAATCTTTTCAAACTGGCATTTTTCACTTAGAGACATGCATTTATGGTGGAGAAATTAGAACCCTTGTTTGCCATTGATGGGACTGTAACATGCACAGCTGCTGTGGAAAATAGTGTGGAGGTAACTCAAGAAATTACAAGCAGAACTACTGACTGATCTAACAATTTCACTTCCAGATATGGGTCCAAAAGAATTAAAGTCAGGACCTAGGAGATATATCTGCACCCCATGTTCATTGTAGCATTATTCACAGCAGCCAAAATATGGAAACAATCTAAATGGCCTTCAACAGATAAAAGAAAAAAGAAAGTTGAGCTTAAAACAACATAGGTTTGAACTGTAGAGGTCCACTTATATGTGGATTTTTAAAAAATAAAGTACAGCACTGTAAATGTATTTTTCCTTACAATTGTCTTAATAACATTTTCTTTTCTCCAGCTTACTTTATTGTGCAAATACAATATCTAATACATATAACACAAAATATGCGCTGGTCAACTTTAATGTTATCAGTAAGTCTTCTGGTCAATAGTAAGCTATTATGAGTTGTTAAGTTTTGAGGGAGTCAAATTTATACACAGATCTTCAACTGCTTGGGAGTTGATGCCCCTAACCCTCTCACTGCTCAAGAGTCACTATCCTGCCTTAAAAAAGAAAGAAATCCTGCCATATGTAGCAACATCTTGGATGACAGTATGCTAAACAAAATAAGCCAGTTACAGATGGAAAAATACTGATTCCACTTATTGAGGTGTCTGAAATAGACTCATAGAAGCAGAGAGTAGAATGGTGGTGTTGCCAGGGGCTGGGAGGAGGGGGAAATAGGGGTCATTGTTCAATGGGTCTTAAGTCTCAGTTATGCAAGACCAATAAGTTTTAGAGAACTGCTCTACAACTGCTTAACAATACCGTATTATACACTGAAAATTGTAAGTAGATAATCTCATGTTATAGGTCCTTACCACAATTTAGAAAATAAAAGATTCAGTCATGTCTTTGCAGTCTGCCTAGCTTGCAAGCTCATTTCCTTTTATTACTCAATGCTACTCCATTCTATACCACAACTGATTATCCACTCACCTATTTAAGTATACCTTGGTTGCTTCCAAGTTTTGGCAATCATGAACAAAGATACTATAAACATTCACTGATGGGGTTTTGTGAGGATACAAGTGTTTCAAGCAGTTGGAGAAAGCTTCTAGGTGTGCAGTTGCTGGATCATGTGGTAAAATTGTGTTTAGATTTGTAACAAATTTCCTGTCTCCAAAAGTGGCTGTATCGATTTGCACCCCCCCTCCCCAGCAATTAATGATGATACCTGTTGCTCTGTAACCTCACTAGCCAATTGGTTTTGTCAGATTTATTTTGTTTTTTAGCTATTTTTTTCTTTAGATTTTATTTATTTATTTGTCAGAGAAAGAAAGCACAAGCGGCAGGCAGAAGGAGAAGCAGCCTCCCCGCTGAGCAAGGAGCGCGATGCGGGACTTGATCCCAGATGAGAGCCAAAGACAGACGCTCAACCCACTGAGCCACACTTGCCCCTGTGTTTTAACTATTCTAAGAGGTCTGTAGTGGTATATAATTGTTTTTCTTATTTGCATTTCCCTATTGACAAATGATACTGAGCATCTCACAATGCTTATATGTCACGTGTCTGTCTAGGTCTTCTGTTGATTTTTAATGGGGGTGTTTTCTTATTGTTGCATTTTGAGGTTTCTTTGTATATTTTGGGTAAGTATATTTCTCAATCCATGACTTGTCTTTTGTAGAGCAGAAGCTTTTCATTTTAATCGAGTCCCATTATTTGATCTTTTCTTTCAGAGATTATGCTTTGATGTTATATATAAAAATACATCACACACACACAAAATACACCACCATACCTAAGATTGTGCAGATTGTCTCCTGTTTTTTTCCTAGAAGTTTTATAGTTTTGAATTTTTATATTCAGCTTCATAATCCATTTTGAATTAAAATTGAGATAAGATGTAAAAACAGCATCTAGATTCATTTTTTTTTGTTCCAACACTGTTTGTTAAAAAGCCTATCATTTCTACCTTTAATTGCCTCTGTTAAAGCTTAGTTGACTGTATTTGTGTGGGTTGTTTGTGGGTCTCTTTTCTGTTTCATTGATATGTATCTATTCTTTTGCCAATATGCATCTATTTTTTTTCCAGTATCAATTTGTTGATAGTGCATAATGTAAGATTTTCATCTTTATTCTTTTTAGTATTGTGTTACCTACTCTGGGTTCTTTGCCTTTCCATATACATTTTTTAATCAAAGTAACTTACTAAGATTTTGATTGGCATCCTGTGTGTCAGGTTGAGAAGAACTGACTTCTTAAAGGTTTGAGCCTTGCAGTCCACGGTCATGGAATATATCTCCATTTATTTAGATATTCTTTGATTACTTTAATCAGTTTTATATTTTTATGCATACAGAACCTTTACAAAATATTTTGTTATATTACATATTTATTTTATTTTATTTTTTTTCTATTAATGCTTAAATCCTTTCATTTTCTTGGTGCTATTGTAAATGACTAAATGTAATGTAATTTAATGTAAATGCTATGTAATGTAATGTAAATGCTAAATGTAAATCCAAAAACCAGTAGTTCATTGCTGGAATATAGGAAGATAATTGACCCTGTGTATGGACTTTGAATCCTCTTAGCTTGCTATACTTGCATATTTCTGGGAGAATTTAAGTAGGTTTTTTGGAGTTTTCTATATAGACAACTATGTCTTTGCTATTAAAGGCAGTTTTATTTCTCCCTTTCTAAATTGTATGACTTTTTTTTCCCATTTTTTTTTGTTTTGTTTTGTTTTTCTTTTCTTATTGTACCAGCCAGGACTTCAAACCATGATGTTGGATAAGAGTGATGAGAGAGGATATCCTGGTCTTCTCCTGATCATAGGGAGAAAGAACCTAGTTTCTCACTATTAAGTATTATTTTAGCCATCTGTTCTTTGTGGGTGTTTTTATAGGCTAAGGGTGTTCCCTCTCTCCTACTTTGCTGAAAAATACTTAGAAATAAATTTAACCAAAGACATGAAAGATCTATACAATGGAAACTACAAGACTTCAATGAAAGAAGTTGAAGAACACATAAACATAGAGAGGCATCCTGTGTTCATGGAACAGAAGAATGACCATTTTTAAATGTTCATACTACCCAAAGCCATCTATAGATTCAGTACAATTTCTACTAAAATTCCAATGGCACTTTTCACATAAATAGGAAAATATCCTAAAATTTGATGGAACCACAGAAGACCTTTGAATAGCCAAAGTAATCCTGAGAAAGAAGAACAAAACTGGAAACATCACACTTCTTGGTTTTGAACTATACCACAGAGTGATAGTAATTAAAACACTATGATACTGGCATAAAGATAGACATATAGACCCATGGAACAGAATAGAGAACATATAAGTGACCCTCCACACATATTGTCAACTAATATTTGACAAAGGAGTCAATGACACTTTTCCAATGAGGAAAAGATAGTTTCTTCAACAAATGGTGTGGGAAAACTGGATAACCACATGAAGAAGAATGAAATTGAACCCCTATCTTACACTGCTCACTAATAGAAGTAAACATAAGATGGAAAGGGGCTAAGAGGAAAAAAAAAAGACTTAGTGAGACTGGTTGAGAAGCCACATATTTAGACTAATTGATGTGCTTGGTATTTTATTACTGGTAACTGTGAAAGAGGGAGTCTAGTGGTTTTCTGATCAGAGAATTTTTGAGAAAATTTTAATATTTATTATTTATTACCCAGAAAACATGTTCATCCCTATGTATTCAGTAAGTTGTTCACAGATTGTAACTATGGATTGACAACCTTGTTAAAAACCAAGTCATTTCTAATATGATGGGAACTTGTGTCTCTAGGGTGACAACTTCTGCACTTCTAGGTGGCATTCCTGTCTATAACAACACGGCAACAGGAAATGTGTGAAAGATGATACAAGGAGACAGAAAGTTAATATGACAAGAAATGGGAAGTGATACCTAGTAATACATGTGTTTACACATTTTTAGATAGTAATAAACACTTCAGAAATCAGAGGATAAGTTAATAATTAAGACTAAGCATGTAAAGAGCTTGATATATAGATTCAAATGCTTTTGAGGTATTGCTTATGGATCATGAATTTCTTTTGACCCTAAATGGATTTTTAATCACTTGGTACTGGACTGCCAAATGTTATAAGCAGGTGGATTATGCTAATGAGCCAAATTATGAATAATTGTGAACATGTGTTTGAAAGATAAGTTAATTAACATGTTAATTTTGGAGTGAATTTGATTTCTAGGTATGTGTCAAAAATAAGGTCTAGATGACTAGTCTTCAGAGAAAAAATATAAATAAATGGACTATTACTATCTCAGAAACCTATTTAGAAGAAAATAATCTGATTTAAAGAAGATAATTTAAGTAATTTATCTTTTATAGTTACTTCTCCCTTTGCCTTTGTGTTTGAATGATGACCATACTGTATCTCCCTAATTTCTTCAGTAGCCTAGAGGCAAATTGAAAGCTGTTTTTTATTTTTAAATGTTGAGGTTAATTCTCTTAGAAAAACAGACAAACTTGTTCTTATCAGCTTAAATTGTCAATTTTTTCCTAAATTTGTCATAAGAAAATGACATTTCTAGAAAAAGTTAGAATTACAAAATTTAAACATTAGTAATTGAGGATTTACTCAGAGATAAATGCATTATTCATTTAACTAACCAATAATTCATTTAAATTTAACAATTGTATATAAATAATACACCACAGAAGTTAATCGGAGTTCAACCTTAGTTACCTTATTTTGGGGACAGTTGTAATTTATTTGTATTTGTTGATAACAATTTTATTGCAGTCATGACTGTTCTACTTCAGTTTAAGGGAAAATATGAGATGAAAGTTTTCATACAAAGGATTGATGAAATACAAGTATGTCTTTTCGTCAATATTAAATGCCAACGACGTTAGAAATGAAATTACCTCTTAAAACAAAGTTGTTTGCCTTTATATTATTTAGTAATTATATTTTTATTAACTCAGTGAAGAAAAAACAGAGCATCTGTACTCATAACACTAACTTGATGAGTTCTTAAGGAAAAAGGAAGTCTTCTTGCCTTTTTAATTTGTGATTTTACATTCCATTTTTGTGAAATTAAAAAAACACTTAGGGAACGTCACCATGATAGTGAGATAGGAGATAGGAGATATTGAGATAGGAGACAGAATCTCTCTCCTCCCACAGATGCACCAGATGTACAGCTACACACAGAGAAATCCAGAAACCAGGTGAGTGACTCCTACACTGAGTCATCAAAACCCTTAGGAAAGGCTGAGATGCGTGCTCACCATCAACCCCACCCAAGGCACTGTGTCTTACAAACAGGAAGGAACCCCAAGTTCCAGCTTCTCCTTGAGGAAGGTTTGGACCACACATATAGCACCCCAACTTTTAAGGCTGTCACCTCAGGAATGGCCCCCAAATCACATAACTGTAAGAGCTATCACCTGGCTGTGAGGGCCATTGGTACTTTGCATAATGAGTCCCATAGAACGACAGCAAACCTAGAAGCAGTTGCTCAATGGGCCCATGAACACTCCCTACCACTAGCCCCCTGGCCTCAGTGCAGAGAAAACAGGCAAAGCACCCATCTCCCAATTTTTTCCTGGAGGAGGTTTGACTACATCTTCTACCAGCTGCTGCCTGAGGGTCCAGCTTCTAATCAGCCTGCATTTCAGGTTAACTGGGATCCTCCTGAGAGCCTGAAAGAACCAGTGGGCCGTTCCCCCCTCTTCTCCCTCTTGCTCACTCCAGTGATAAAAGCAACTTGCCAGCATTCCCTGGGAAGAGCTTGTCAGCACAACTAACATCCCAACTTTTACATCTGCCACCTGAGAAATGAGAAAAAGGCCTCCTACTCACCTAGCTCTAATAGTCAATGGGGCTTGTATTCACAAATTCCGCAGGACTTTATAGCAAACAAAGAAGCAGGTTTTAAATAGGCGTACAAGTACTCCACCTGGCTATACACCAGGGCTCAGCACAGAGGAACAGGCAAAAACACTCATTATCCCCCAGTTTCTCCAGGGAAGGGGTTTGACTGCATACTTTCCCAGCTGCAGCAGGAGGGACCAGCTTCTAACTAGTCTGCATCTAGGTGCTAATGGGGATCCTTCCCAGAGTCTGAAAGAGCCTGGAGGCTCTTCCTCCTCTGTCTCCCCTGGCTTACTCCAACAGTAAAATCAAGTCTCTAGTTTCTCCCCAAAAGGAGCTTGTCCACATACCTAGCACCTCAACTTTTGAAGCTGCTACCTGAAGAATAATCCCTCAAATTACCTAGCTTGGATAACCAGTGGGGCTCAGCATTTACAAGTCCCACAGAACCATCTTGAACAACAAAAAAAGTAGTTTTCAAATGGGCATGCAAGCACTTTGTGTCAATATCCATCCTGTGCCCAGTGCAGAGAGAGTAAACAAAAATGTCCACCTCCCACTTGTTCCCTCGAAGGGATTTGACTACAATCCTTCCAGCTGCTGCCTAGGATTCGGCTTCTGCATGTGGCAGCTGGCTGGGATTCTCCAGGGAGCCTGACAGAGCTGGCGGGCAGCTTCCCAGCTACTTCTTCCAGACCCCCACACTCATTCCAAGAGCAAAACCAAGCCTCCAGCTTCTCCCTGGAAGCAGTCTCCCTACATCTAGCACTCCAAGTATTTCAGCTGCCACTCCAGGGAATGGCTCCCAAATCACCTAGTTTTTGCTAATGATGGCTTGACATGAATTCATGAGTCACCTGGGACCACACAGAAAAAGATGGTGGTAGTTGGGTGCATAATCACTATGAGAAACTGTTCCCTCTGGCTCAGCACAGAGTGAATGAGCAAAAACAACCAGCTCTTGGCCTGTCCTCTTAGGGACTAGATGGCATACCTATTATCTTGAGCTTTTCAGTTGCCGCCTGAAGGTTGGGTCCCTCCCACAAACATCCTATTAATTTAACTTTGTTTTTTATATTTATTTTGATAATGATGTGATAAATATCTCTCAGAGAAATTTGAATTTGATTGGTAGCAAGCATGTTGTCTTTTTTGGGGGTTGGGGGGCAGGCCAATATGGAACTTCTATTTCTGTATCAAGGAAATTCCCAGTTACAGGGTTTGACCATGGGAAGGTGAGGTGAGTTGCTGTTATATGTGCCTGGATACGTATTTCCCTCTTCTAGGCTCTTCTATTTACCACAAAGGCTTGATATGTGGGAACTACATTTTCCAGAATCCTTTTCTGGTTCTGCCTATATTCTAACAATGATGCACTACACAAAATTTAGAAAGCTGAAAGAACCCAGAAGCTCTTTTCCCCCATATGGCAGTGGCAGGTCAACAATGAGCTTCAGCAGATACTGTTCTCAGGAGCATCAGCTAAGAATTCCACCACAAATTATCTACCCAAATACTTTAGGCAGCTGCCATTCCTGACCTTGAGATATTTGGCTTCTCTTATGTGTCTGAAGGGTGGAAGTAAATGTGAAAGCTGGACAACTGCCCCACCTTCTCAGCTCATGCTCTCCAGTGGCTCCCTCAGCACTTAAATTCCTATCCAAAATACCATCCTACTTGAAAGGCCAAGGATCAGTCCTGTTTTGCTGACTATACTCGGACTGTATAAGTGATTCCTCACTTTGGCCATGGTAGTACTGGCAAATCCTACTTTTCCCTGCATCCTTATAGACAAGACTTAAGCACACGAGCTAGTCTTGTCTGATGCTCCTTCTTGGGAAGCAAAGATAAAGGAGTAGTATCCAACTATTGGTGTGGTATCCCAGCTAGACCATTACTGATTTTTTTTCTAAATAAAAAGCATGTTTGTGCCTTTTCAACTTTTTATAACTACTTAAATTTTGATCATTTTTCCCGGTTTTCTGCCCTATCAACAATTTCATATATTTCCAATAAATTTCTTTTTTTTTCCCTTGAGAACCCAGGAGGAAGTTGCTTTTGCTTACAACCAGATTTTGTCACAAAAAGAGACAGAGAAGTCAAGTCATCAGATCGATTGTTAATTATATAATTTCTTACAGCAAGCTTTAATTTGTAAGTATCATGTTTAGGGGAATTGAAATATGAGGATGGATAAGTTTCATAAGTGGTTTTCAGATTACATCAGATGAATATGGGCTTAACTATTTGCTGTGCTTATATAAAAGATGGTCTCTGTTTCCAGGATATTAAGATCATAGTATCAGTGTTATTTTTTCTCCTAGAGAGATGGAAACTGCCCATCTTTAGACTCTAGCCTGGGAATATTCTTGAAGCATAATTGGCAAACCTATTTTGGATGACAATAGTAGAACTTGTGTGATTGATGTATTTTAAAGAAAGTTTCAAATCACTGGAAGATAAAACATGAAATATGTCGTCTGAAAACTCTCTAATTCTAACTTGACAATATTATTCAGTATATTTGCTTTCAGCTCTAAATTCAGAACCCATCTATTATTTAACAATAAAATAGTTACTGAAAATGCTTTTCAGAATAGGCTGTTTTTTATTTTTATCATTAAAATATGTTATTTCCCCATCCTTCCTAAAGGAAAAGAAATCCAACCAATTCTTTTCCATCCTCACTGTAAACTATATAGTGGAAAAATGTTACTTACTTTCTCAAACAGAATTTCCTATAACTATAATATAGTGCTGCTTAGAAGATTTTGTCCTGCTTCAAAGTAGGACAAAAGAAGTCTAAATGAAGGCTAATTTGTACTACCGTATATCTTCCTGTAAGTTTGACTTATTTTTCTCATTTTTCTAGATATCGGTCTAATATTTTCTTTCATTTTCCCTGAGTTTCTTCTTCAGTTTTTAGCATTTCTGCAGTTTCTCTTTTATCTTAACATCTGATTCGTTTCATATGTAACCTCTACATTAGAAAGTTTTCATATTTTGTCTGTATAGATACTCTTAAGGATCTGGTAAATGCTTGGGATAGTCTCTCCCCTAAATTTTCATTACATTAAGGCATACACATAAACATTTGCACATTACTAAGGTGGCTCAATCCCAGGGAAGCAAATACAGGACTTTAAAGACCCTAGCTTAAAATTCCAGCTGTCTCTCTTGTATTTATCATAAATACTACTTCTGGACATTTAACACTCTGGAAGCCATTTTGAAAGATAATTTTGAAATGTCACTGATATTATTTAGTTAATTCTGTTAAGTTTCCAACTGGGAAACCTGAATTATGTAGATTTATCAAGAACCCATTATGTCCATCATATTTAACCAACTTGCTCCAATGACAGCATATATTTTTTGCACTTTTATGACTTGTTAGTCAACATATCTCACTTCATTGGATATCAATTTGAGTACCAGCATTTCTCACAAATAATTCTTAATGACCACCTGGATGATAAACTTTTTCCCCTAACTACACTGAGATATTATGTAGTGCTCTAGATTTGTTATTTTTAAATGTATATTTCTTTCTGAGTTGAGTACCATGCAGTTTCCTTTTTTAGAGTTCACCAGCAACAATAACCTGTTCTTGAGAAGTTCATGTGGCATTTTATTACTTTGCCTGTTATAGCCAGTTATAAGCCATCTAGATTCCACCTTGTTTTGTATTATTCAAGTTAAAAGTGAATCTAACTTCGACTTGTTAATTTCTCTGCAGTGACACAAATATACAGTATATAGTTATAAAATTATTTTTGTTATTACTATTGTTACTGTAATTATTACTACGGCTAACACATTGACTGCATCATGCCTAATATTACAATAATCTGCAATGCACATGTGATCTATCTCATCTAACTTCGGAATAATATCATCACTAATGAAAACAGGGCAGCTGAATTTGCAATTGTGCATACTAAAAATATTGTTTATCCTGATGTCTGCATTTATTGGCTGTGTCATGATAAAGAACATTACAAACAAAAAGGAAAAGAAACCACTAAAAGTAGATACTCGAAAAGGAGAAGCTGGTGATTGTATTAATATTCTGCCCTTAGAAAACTAATTTGCTTTGGAAAAAATAATTAGTTCTTGCATGATCAAGAAAATTACTAGGAGAAAATATTTAATAACAGCACAAGAATACCCCTTTTATTTTGTGTAAGGATTATCTTTTTTTTTTAATTCTTTAATGGTAGTAGCAGACTGGGCTTTGCTATCTTTATTCTCACAATTAAGTAAAAGTCACCACCTTCAATAAAAAACCAGGCAAAAAGTTAATATGAATCATCCTTAGGAAGTTTTAGCACTCATTTAAGGGAGCATTTAATGTTGCAGGCCATGAGAGAGATGGCCAAAATTACTCTTAATTTATGAATTTGGATTTAATCAGGAGTTGGAACAGGTATTGAAAAAGCTAAACATAATAGAGATCAGTCAAAAATTATTCAAAACTTACTGATTTAGGAAAAAGACTATAGAGGTATATGTCATGGTGAAGAATTTTGACAGATGACATTGACCTTGGAATAAGGTAAATTGGCCCATATTTATTATGGTTTGAGGTCTGGTATCTTCCTAAACAGACTAGTCATGTAAAACTCCTGAATCAGGTCTATTTGGCCTATAAGACAATTCCTGTCCATTTAGAAACTGTAGTGGGACCAATAAACCTGAGTTTTAGCTTGGATGTGGCTGCACTGCTTTGCAGAAGGAGGAAGTTGTGATTAAAAATATGGAAGTTTTGGGGTACCTGAGTGGCTCCATCAGTTAAGTGTCTGTCTCTTGATTTCAGCTCAGGTCATGATCTCAGGGTCATGAAATTAAGCCCTTCATCAGGCTCCACACTCAGCATGGAGTCTGCTTGTCCTTCTCCCTCCCCTCTGCTTGTATTCCCTTCTCTCTTTCTCTCAACCTCTAAAATAAATAAATAAATAAATAAATAAATAAAATCTTTTAAAAAATATAGAGGCTTTGACAAATTGTGAACTACTGATAGCAATCACAATCAAAATGCAGGAATAAGTTATAGCAAAGAGATCATCTCTTCTGGAAAACCGTATACAAAAGAGTGCAGGAGGGACGCCAAGGTGATTCACTCAGTTAACCATCTCGGTCTTAATTTCTACTTAGGTCATGATTTCAGGGTTGTGAGATCCAGCACTGCACTGGGTGTGGAGACTGCTTAAGATTCTCTGTCTCCCTCTCCATCTGCCCCACTGCCCCCATCTCTCTCTTAAAAAAAAAAAAAAAAAGTTAGGAGTCCATGATTATCACTTTTGAGATACTAAAAACATTTGGGGTCATGGACTCCAATTTTATGAATGATATCTGGAACTTGATTCCTTTAGTCCTTTCTCTGGTAGTTTTTTGTTTTGTTTTGTTTTGTTACATCCTCTTCAACCCATCAGTTATTCAGTGTCTTATCTTTTACTTTGCATTATGATGTTTGATTATTCTAATTTATTTTTATTCAGATCTTCCATGGTGACTCTAAGTCTTGCTCCTCTATCCTTAATTTGAACCTGGATTCCTAACTGCACCTTAGTTCTCCTAAATCTGGAGTACTGTCTTCCTTCGACTCAGTCTTTCAGAAATCAGGGTCCGCTTTTGAAGACAGTCATAGTGGCTACACCATGCCACTTCTCACCAGATGTTCCTGATCCTAACTGTCTTCTTGATTTTGGCTCTTGCCTCCTACTTAATCCCTACCTACTGCCCACTTGTTTTCTGACTTATCATTGTTTTTTCCCCCTCTAGGTTTATTTATATATAAATAACACGTAACATTTTGTAAGTTTAAGGTGTATAATACCATGTTTTTATATATATATATATATATGTGTGTGTGTGTGTGTGTGTGTGCACGCGTGTGCATATATATAAAAATGTGTGTATACACATATATGTCTGTATATATGTGTGTATATATATGTATATGTATGTATATACGTATATATGTGTGTATATACACACACACACACATATAGTGAAATGATCATCACAATAAGGTTAGTTAACATATCTACCATTCCCATAGTTATGTGGGGGGGGAGGTAACCAGAACACTTAAGATCTACTCTCTTAGTCACTTTCAAGTATACAACACAGTATTGTTAACTGTATTCACTTTGCTGTACAGATCCCTAGCACTTACTCATCTAAAAACTGAAAGTTTGTACACTTTGACCAACATCTCCCCATTTCCCATCCTCCAGCCCCTGGCAACCACCATTTTACTCCTTGTTTCTATGAGTTCAGCTTTCATTAATAGTCAAGACTACTCAGTGGGAACACCCAAATGTCCACTGGTGGATGAATGGATAAAGAAAATATTACACACACGACCTTGAGGGCATTATGCTAAGTTAAATGAGTTGGGCAGAAGAAGATGATAAATACTGTATGGTCTCATTTATACGCAGAATTTTAAAAAGCCAAATTTGTCATTGTTCTTGTGGTCTTTCTCAGTCATCTATCCTTCCCTTGCAGAGACTTTCATTCTGACCAGTCCCAAATTGTTCCCAAACCAGTCTGTCACATCAGTTAGAATCTGAGGGCTGCACAAAAGCTGTGCATATCCCAACTCTGGCCTGAAATCCAGACAGTGCACTAGATAGCATGATATAGTGGGTAAAGCGCAATAAATTCCTGCTTCATCTCAGATTCCAATCTAGGCATCTCCTTGGAGAACCCTTTCGGCTTCCTCTATTGAGTTAAGCATCTCTCCTATATATTCTCAGACTAGTGCTGACTTTGATCCTAATTCCTTATTATATAATTATGTGATTCACTTGCTTGTTTTCCCACTTTAAACTAAGATCCTACAGGGAAGACATTGTTGTGTTTGTTCTTTTATTCCCAGTGCCTGGCAATGCACCTGACACAAATTAAAGAGATAAACAGACTCAATTCTAAACTCTCTCCTTTAATTTTCCTCTCTTCCCCCTTCCTCTTTCTTGGTTCCTGTCACATACTCATTGTAGGAATCAGGGGAGATTGCTCAAGATCTCTGAGCCTTAGTTAATTTAGTTATAAGGGCTGGTCCATGGTGTTTTGCCCTTATAAGGAAATCAACAATAAGGTTGACATGCCTAGAATATTGATTATTGCAGTAGACATTTAATAAGTGTAGCTGATTTTCATCATAAAAAATGGTGATAACCTTTCACCGCCCACTGTTGGTAAGAAGGGCAGTTATGTCCTGTTTACTAAAATATTTACATACGTTCTTGCATTATATCTTGAAACACTCTGAGGCAGGTACTGTAATAATCCCATTTTATCTATAAAGCAGTCAAGGCTCTCAGTGGTTAGGTAAAACCCAGGACCTCAGAGTCAGTGATGGGATGAGACACAGAAGATTTCCATCATTGGACATCTTACCTCATTCTCATCTTTTTCTCTCCTTTGTTGAAGCTTGTCTGATATTGGAACCTAGGTGTCCAAATACTCCTACATTTTGACAGCGGCTCCTACTATAATAAATGCTAACGAGGCCTTGGTGGAAAATCTTAGAGCACCAGAATCCCATCTTCATGACTGACGGTCCAGTTGCTTAGTTGACTCATTTTCATGGGTCCCTAGCATTGTCAGACTCTATGTGCAGGCGTCTTTTTGCTAACAGGCTTGGCAAGGAAGTTGCTGTGATGCTACCACGTTAACAGAAAACTGAAAAGAACATGAGATTTTTAAGGCTTTCACTTTTCAATCTTTATATAGTCAGCCTGACATATAAAAGTTATATTTGGACATTATACTAATAACCTGTGATAAGAAAAAAATAATTGCATTCTGGAAGATCAGTTACATAAGCCTCAAAGAGCTAGCTTGTCATGGTGAAAACCACTTATTTCTTTCTCTCATAGTCATTTTTAAAATATTCTATAAAATACACTTAGCTCTTAATGGCAATACTTTTACTACCCTCTATGGTAATTTGTATATATTACTTAATTTTTTACATGACATTTTTATAAAGATTGCAGATCTCATTCCTATATAAGAATAAAGCATTATCATGTGAAAATAAGAAAATATAAGTGGATTGAAACAAAAACTCGGTTTCTGGGCTCAGCTTCAGGGAAGATGGAATACACATACTTTTCCCTATCTCTCCTTTAAATATGACTAAAAACCCTGGGCATTATACGTAAACAGAAGAAGACTCTGAAAGGTGAAGACAAGCAGACACACCATCTAGGGACCTCAGAACCTGAGGAATGACATGCTGGCAAGTGCTTTTTAGCTTTTCTTTTTGCTTGCCTATCCCAGCCTCAGTACCAGACAAGGGGGCAGCATGGAGCCACTAAGGGGCTCAGATGAAAGAAACCTCAGGAAAAGTGTAATCTGACCAGTATAGACGCAAGTAAAGGGCAGCCGAGCAAGACAGAAAACTTTCACATAGTAATCAGTCTACTCTGGCAAGCAAAGTAAAAGCAGCAAAAATGGAGGGAAAAGACTAGATTTCCATCCCCCACCAAAATGATGTCAGAGAGGACCAAATGAAAAGAGAGCTCCCCTCCCCTCCAGCCAGGTTTCCAGGGTAACAGTGGACTTTTGCTGCTCCCCATTTTTGCTGGGGTGGTGTCAGAGGTGGTGTAGTGGAGAGGCAGAACTTCTCCAACATTCAGTGACAACAAGGCCACTCTACTAAAGTGGTAGTAGAGACGGTGATGTGATGAGAAGCAATAATAAGGTGCCCCTCCCGCTCCCAGCCAGGACAGTTTCAACAAAAGACTAGTGGAAAACCTGATCTCCCAGCCCACCCAGTAACACCCAGAAGCCCTTTCTCATTTATATGTGACACCATCAGGTGTAAGTGAAGGTCAGTAGAAGCACCGAGATGTCCTTAACCTACCTCAAGCTTCTGTTTGATGAAATTCCTGCTGAATATCTGTGTGCAACCTCAGGGCTGATCACCACACAGATTCTCAGGGCACATCTTCTAACATATGACTTTCTTTAGAAGAAATCTATCTGGTACTATATCCTAGTCCCTTACAATGATGGGGTTTTGGAATAGAGGTGAGGTTCGGTGGGGTGAGTTCTGGATCCGAGGACCAAGAAGGAGTTCTTGAGACATCTTTGGTGGAAACAGGTGGTTTATTAAAGCCCAGGGACAGAACCCTTGGGCAGGAAGAGCTGCTGCACCGGACTTGTGAGGAGCGGCTGATTACACACTATGGGGTTGGGGTTGGGGGTAAGGAAAACCCGAGTTTTCAAAAGGATTGTCATATGTTAAAGAAGACTCACAGGATACCGAGGCCTTGCCTTTGTCAAGTTAAGGCTATTTTTCCCTCTAGCAAGATATTAACGTGAAGACAGTTGGGAGCTTTCTGGAGGAACATTACACTCCACCTGCTTCAAGTATCTGTCGATGGGCTGCAGGTTATAAGGACATTTAATCGTATCTACATTTCCAGTTGCCCTGGGCCCAGAATTTCAAGCACGGGCTCATCTGGGTCTGGCAGCATAAAGTAAACCCGAGTTCTCCTACTTCTCTGAGTGTCACTTGATTTCTTGCCGGTCTGATTATTTCCCGCAATGTAGCTAGTCCAGTGACATTAAAATCGGGCTGGATGCAATCCCTGCCCACGTGACTTGGCGTGAGCCTGACAATCACACAGCGGAGTCCCTAAACTTTGGTGTCAGCAGCCAAAATAGGATACGAATGAGGCCGTTACAGGGGATCAGTGAGGTCTCCCCTTCCTTATCCATGTACCATCACGCTAATAAGAATTAGTTCTTTATTTAGCAATATATTCTTATATTTTTTCCCTTAGACTGATATTGTTGGCCATGGTGGTGATGTCATATTGTTGATGAGGGAGCAGGAGGCTAGCTGAGGACAAAGCAGAAGCTGACACCCCACAACCCCCTCCCCCGTGGGATGTGTGTGACATTCCTCCTGTACTCCCAGCTGCCCTAAAGGAAAAGAAAGGAAAAACAAATAGTTAATTTACGGAAATCACAATCCTGCAAGTCTCTCTCATTTTACAGATGTCTTGGCAATCTATAGGAACAAAACATCTATCAATGGCCTAGTTTCCAGAAGGAAATGTAAAATCAGGCAACAGGTTCCAAGGGCTATGCTGACTGCTGGTAGGTGGGTTTAAATTTTTAAGCTGGGGGAGCTGGGGGGCGAAAGGGGGCTCCTTTAGGTGGGAAGAGTAGCACAGGGAGCCTGTTGCCCGAAGCCTGTTTACAGAAACAGAAACAGCTGGTTGTCTCTTGCTCCCAGTGGGGCTCCTGGTTATCTCTTGCTCTTTCTATCTACTGGGGCCTGCTCTGGGTAATTTTCCTCTTCAGCTATGCAGCAGGATCTTGTGACTTCTCTTTCTATCCATGAAATCAAGTGAAATTGAGGTGACACTGTAGGACATGGACAGGCCATCACAGAAACCCGAGCTCCATTTGTGGTGGAAGGTGGATCTTCTTATTGCCTGTTAATGGAATGAATTGTGTCATCCCCAAATTCTAATTTTAAAGTGTTACCCCAATGTAGTTATTTTTAGAGATAGAGCCTTTGTAGAAGTAAATAAGGTTAAATAAGGTCATAAGGGAGGGGGCACTAATCCTGGTGTCCTTAAACGAAAAGGAAAAGACACGAGAGATCTTGTCTGTCTCTGCACATACACAGAGGAAAAACTTTGTGAGGACACAGTGAAAAGGCAGTTGTCTGAAAGCCAGGAAGAAAGGTCTTACCAGAAAACAACCCTGATGGTTGATCCTGGACTTTAAGCCTCCAGAACCTTGAAGCAATAATTTCTTTTGTTTAAGTCATCCAGCCTGTGGTACTTTGTGATGGTGGCCCCAGCAAGCTAATACACTACCCTATAGAACTGGATGTTGCTAGAAGCAGCCCTGGCAATGTGATTAGTTACTTTTAGAAAACATTTGATATGCTGTTGGCAGTATGATTTCAGTAGAGGAGGGGAAGAGGAAAAGAAAGGAAAGGAAAAAGAAAAGAAGGAAAGGGCGGAAGGAAAGAAAGAAGAGGGAGGAAGGGAGGGAGGTGATGAGAGTACAGAAGGCAAGCTGAGGACAAAGAAGAATCAGACACCGCACAACTCCTCCCTCCATGGGGTAGATGTGACATTCCTAGGCATTCCTGGCTGCCAGAAAGGAAAAGCAAATAGTTAACTTCTAGAGACCACAATCCTGCAGGACCTGAGTCTCCCTCCACTTACAAATGTCCTAGTGATTTACAAGGAAGAGGCTTTCTTATCACAGCCTAACTTCCAAAGACCCAAAACTCAATTTTTGAAACCCTGACATCGTCTTCCCCTCCATAAAATTGAGGGAGACTGAGGCAGAGGGAAATGAAAATAAAGTTAAACTTCTTCTAAACCTAAAGCTCATTGATAAGGATGTGTGACGGCAGGCGTGTCTAATTCACCCATGAAGTTCTCAACTATCTTACTGTTAATGCCTTACTAAAAGGAAAACAAAAATAGCAAAGCCTCTGGCATCCTGTGTATCTTCTTCTTTCAAACCCTCCCTTTTCCTTACCTCCCTCAACCCCATAGTATATAATCAGCCACCCCTCAAAACCCCAGTGCAGCAGCTCTTTCTCCCCACAGGTCCTGTCCTCGTGCTTTAATAAGCCACCATTTTGCACCCAAGATGTCTCAAGAATTCTTACTTGGTCTTTGGCTCCAGACCTCACCCCACTGAACCTCACTTATATTCTGAAACTTCATCAGAAGGAGGAAGGAAGGAAGGACAGACAGAAGGAGGAAAGGAAAAGTACAGAGTTTCTGTAGAATATACCAACCACAACTTAATTTCTTAGTTTCACTGCTGGCCCTCAATTATTTTCTGATTCTGAAAAATGGCCCTGGATGTGTGTGTGTGAGTGAAAGTAGACATATGTATATGCAAATTCAAAGAAAAATCATAAACATGATGCATATATCTTGCTGATTTTTTAAACCATGATTCATTAAGCAGAAAGGAAAATTTTAGTATAAAAGAAATAATTTCTGCTGAAAACATATCATTTATGTATTAATATGCATAAACTACCAGTTTGGAAATGTGCGTATTTGAATCATATAAGCAAATGATACATGTTACTCTAGCAATCGTTAATTTCTGTGTACTAAAATTTTTGTCTCATACTATTGGTCAAAACATTCTACATCTAAATTTATGTTCTCTATCTATCTGTACATTTGATGGATTTTAGGGAGACAAAAAATATATTCAGACTAAGATGATCCTTGTTAGATTAATTGTAGTTTTACGAGAAAATGCAATTATGCAGTTTAATGAGAATTTTTATGACTAATATTAATTGAGTATATAACATATATAAAAATGTAATATGATAATATCTATTGTACTAACTGGATAAATTTTATCTACAATAAATATTTCTTGTTGCTATGGACTGATTTGTGTACCCCTAAAATTTATGTTGAAACCCTACCCCCAATGTCATAGTATTAGGAGGTAGTTCTTTTGGGAGGTGATTAAGTTTAGAAGAGATCAGAAGGGTTAGACCCTCTCGTTTGGATTGGTGCCTTTATAAAGAAGAGACACCAGAGAACACCCTCTTTCTCCCTCTCTCTTCAAGCCAGGGAGACAGCTCTTACCAGGGGCCTGCACCTTTTATCTTGGACTTCCAGCTTTCAGATAGTGAGAAAACATATTTGTTATTTAAACCATGCAGCATATGGTATTTTGTCAGTACCCCAGAAGACCAACACTATTAGTTTCATGTCCCCCTCTCCCAGTTTTTTCTTCCGTGTGACGTAGTTTTAGAATATAAGTGAGGTTCAGTGGGGCGGAGTCCAGAGCCGATAACCAAGAAAGAATTCTTGAGACGTCTTTGGTGCAAAATGGTGGTTTTTTAAAGCAGGGGGACAGGACCCATGGGCAGAAAGAGCTGCTGCACTGGGGTTGTGAGGGGCGGCTGATTATATACTAGTGGGTTGAGGGAGGTAAGGAAAGGGAGGTTTCAAAAGAACTTTCCTATGTTAAAGAGAACCTACAAGATACTAGTGGCCTTGCCATTGTCAGATTAAGGTTGTTTTCCCTTTAGCAAGGCGTTAACATTAAGATAGTTGAGAGACTGGGGAAGAATGTCACACCTGTCCCAGCAGGAGCGGGGGGGGGGGGGTTGGGGGGGAGGTTGCAGCATGTCCCCTTATGATCCCCTTATGATTTGTCTTCAGCCAGCCTTCTGCACCCTCATCACTTGTTACCTGAATTAACTATTCTTTGTGCGTAATTCATCCTTCTCACTTCAGCCTCTGGATGGATATTTCTCTAAAAGTTACTGCTTGGGTAATATAGTAAAAACAAAAATCTCTTAATTGTGAAAATCTCCCTGTAAATGTAGAAGAAAAAGAAAATAGTTTCATTATTGAATTACCCTTAAACCAGAATGGGATGGACATCACTGGCAATCTGATGAAGACATGGCAGAGACAGAAAGAAATCTCACCTTTTTATTTATTTATTTTTTAATTTTTTAATTTTTTTTATTTCTTTTCAGCGTAACAGAGTTCATAGTTTTACACCACACCCAGTGCTCCATGCAATGCGTGCCCTCCACAATACCCACCACCTGGCTCCCCCAACCTCCCACCCCCCGCCCCTTCAAAACCCTCAGGTTGTTTTTCAGAGTCCATAGTCTCTCATGGTTCATCTCCCCCCCAATTTCCCT
>PISX010016221.1:0-47038 GCA_004024625.1 Mellivora capensis
AAATTTCTGAGGAAGTTTTGTCTACAGAGTAATTTAAAATATTGTGTGAAATTATTTACTCTCCGTCCATAAAGTAGTCTTTAAAAGTAGAAAAATATAATGTGTCAGACTTTTCTGTTGTGAAATTTTAAATGCCGTACTTATTTAATGTATTACATATAATTTAGGGTAAACTTTGAAAACTATTTTGAAAAAGTATAAAATGTTATATGGATTATTTTTATTATGAATTATTAGTCTGCAAAAAAAAGACACTTGGAAGGAAATACTTATAGAAAGTATTTTTATTTTCCATTGTTGATTTATTCAGCTTTTGAGATTTAGTAATAGCAAGCCTTAAAAAATATTCAAATTAAGAAAATTTCTTGTAGATTATAATAGAGATTACTTAAGTTAATCAGAAGCATTTAAATTAATGATTTAATTTAAAGTTTTAGCGTGGTTGAACTGTGGACCTGAATCATGGATCTTAATCTCTCTGAAGAGCCCTAGCCGTAGATAGAGCACCTGGCCTGTGTTGAGCCTTCAGTAATTCTTTTCTCTTTGTTTCTCTACTCCATACCGTTTTGATATCAAATATTTTTATTTAATCATTCCAGATATTCTATGACCTAGGAATTATTATTTCTGCTTTTATAGATGAGGAAATTGAAACCTGAAAAAATAATTTGGTTAAAATCTCAGAACCAAAACCAAAATGCAGTAGTTCCCTGTCACCTAGTCCTTGTGTTTGTATCACCATACTGCTTCTTTTCTGTACTCCATAAAAAAAAATGCTGTTGTTTTTCCCCCTTGAGTTTAGAGGCCTGAGGGTGAAAAAGTTCAGAGAATTTGCTGAATCTATGTTGATAGCTCTGTTCTAAAGATCTCTCCTGAGAACACTGTTACTAATACAACACTTGGACTTTCTGGCTTGGTAATTCTGTACCACTGTAACACAGAGGTTCCAGTGGAGTTCTAAGGAAAATATTTTAAACAACTTGAAAATGCCCAAAGTGCTGAAAGTACCTACCGGTTTTTCTCCTATATGACCTGATTAATTTTTCATTTCTGGGGTATAATAAATATAAAGGGGATAAAATTAGACAAGGCTCCTATAGAGAATAAGAAAAAGAAGCCTGCAGATTTAAATTTAAACTTTAAGTTGTTAATGTTGTATACTTTTCTTTAAAGATTTTTTTTTTATTTTTTATTATATATTTGACAGACAGAGATCACAAGTAGGCAGAGAGGCAGGCAGAGAGAGAGGAGGGAGCAGGCTCCCCACCAAGCAGAGAGCCCAATGCATGGCTCGATCCTGGGACCCCAGGATCATCACCTGAGCCAAAGGCAGAGGCTTTAACCCACTGAGCCACCCAAGCGCCCCAATGTTGTATACTTTTCTGTGTAGTTTACAAGCTATATAAATTTAAACAATTTTCAGAACAAAAAAATTTAAGTGAATCTTTTTTTTTTCAAGATTTTATTTATTTATTTGACAGAGAGAGAGAGATCACAAGTAGGCAGGCTGGCAGTAGTGGGGGAGGGGCGTGGAGCAGGCTCTCTGCTGAGCAGAGAACCTGATGCAGGGCTCGATCCCAGGACCCCGAGATCATGACCTGAGCCAAAGGCAGAGGCTTAACCCACTGAGTCACCCAGGCACCCCAGAACAAAAATTTTTAAATTCACTTTTCCTAGGCATACATCAATCTTGATTTATCTTCTCCACACACAGTTAATACAAAGCTGGGACTAAATGTCACTTGTCTTTTCAAAAGAACTTCACTTAACAATTCACCTGCTTTTCAGTTAAATGTAGTATTATTTTCATTGTTCTTGCTTTTCTAAATTTCTACGGTTGCAATTATGTTTGTCTACTTCAACGAACAACAATCTGATATTGAATTTGGGACGTTGATTCACTTCACAGTGAAAGGTTTGATTCAGGATAGAGGAGGACAATGAGTAAACCAAGACCTGAGAGTTTCATGTTGCCTGCCTGACTTCTCATTTGGACCTTCTCATTTGGAATGTAAAACCTCCCATTTACAGTATACAAAGCAGAATAATTGGAGGAGGAGAAAAATAGGGGAGGAGAACTGAAGCAGAGCTTCCCAAGCAAACACCTCAGATGTCGAGAGAAGCCCTTTTCAATCATTGACTCATTAGGAACCCAGTAGAGACTGACAGAGAGAGATTTGTTCCTTAGGGGAGGTAGCACCCATATCTGCCAACAGATTTCACAGTTCAATGGTGGTCTGGATCTTTGGGGGTACCTAGAGCTACCTAGCTAAGCACAACATGACATAAGGCAGTCAAGAAGCTATACTAATTGCTGAGAATTCCTACTGCCAGAGGAGAGAACTAGGTTGGGGACCATGGTTTGCACACAGTAAGTTCTCAGAAAAAAAATTCATTCAGTGGAATAAATTAAATCTAGTTCTAGTTATATGCTACCTTGCAAAAGACAGTTCATTTCTCTAAATCTCAGTTTGTACTATCCATAAAACGAGACTGACACTTCATTTGAATTTATTTTGAGGATGAAAGAAAATTGTGCATGCAAATGCATTTAGCAAATTCTAACGTGTTCCCCAACTATAAAGAATGACTAGAAAGGCCCAGGCATTAGCTTTGTGGTCACTAAACATCAATGACAATTTTCTCATTGGCATTCTTCTATGCAATAAAATAGGGAAGTCAACATTTCCAGGACTATGCAATTTATCTGTAGAACTAAAACATTTTCACTTTGAATGACGGAATAAGGTGACTTAGAAACCTTCATTTTTCCTTTTGCAAAGCTTTAGCAAAATATTGCAGAGAGTCATCTGCTCACCATATGCTCACGTGACGTCTTTATGCCATCACAGCTGGCTAGGGGATGGGGGAGATGTCTGGCATCTCTCCTTATAGGAGTGCTGATTCCATCGTGAGGAGTCCATCTTCATAATCTCATCTAACCCTAATTACCTCCCCCCAATCCCATCTCCAAGCAACATTACACTTAGGGCTTCCACATATTAATTTGGAGGGTGACAAACATTCAGTGCATAACAACTACCTAGTACCAATAAAGATATTCACATATGAGGCGCCCGGGTGGCTCAGTCAGTCAGGCTTCTGACTCTTGATTTTGGCTCAGGTCATGGTCTCAGCATCATGAGATCCAGCTCCAGGTCCAGCTTTGCAAGCAGCATGGAGTCTGCTTAAGATTCTCTCTCTCCCTCTGTCCCTCCCCTTGCTTAAGTTCTCCTGTGTGCTCTCTCTCTCTCAAAAAAAGTATTCAGATATTAACCAATTTGTGACTTGCTGTGTCAGTTTCCAACTTGCTATAAACTAAAAGGGTATGTAAATTTCAGAACTTGTTAATCAGCTATAGCTATTAGCAAGGCTCTCAAAAATTTACAAAACTTTAAGAAGACATGAGGATATTTTTCATGGCCTTGAAAGGCTCAATATTGAAATATATGTTCATTTCTTCTGAGTTAATCCCAATGCAAGTTTGTTAAAAATTTTGCAAAATAATTCAGATTTTTTTCTGTAAGAATAAATATGTATCAGTATCTCAGAAAAATTTGGAAAATAAAAACAGAGTATTTGACATACACTAGAGTTTTAAACAATATGGTGTGGGCAAAGAGAATATATCTATCAAAAGAATAATATGTGATGTCTAGAAAAAATTTGCACATGATAAAAATGCATTTTAATCAGTGGTGAAATAGATGGATTATACATTAACTGATATTAAATGGCTAACAATATAACATTTAAAAAAGACATCAAAATGAATCCTAAAAGAATTAAACTCTAAAAGAAATGAAGGAAGTCAAGAAAGAAAAAAAATGGAGGAAGGAAAGGAAGAAAGAAGGAAAAAGAGAAGGAAAACAGAAATTTGAAAATACTAGGAAAAATAAAGGTAAATGTAAATTTTAAATAGTGTTTTAGTATTAGAAAACATACTAAAAGAAAAATCTTTTAAAAAAGGTAGGGCACTCAAAAATAGTTGAGTATAATATGCAAGCAAGGAATCATGGAACACTACATCAAAAAGTAATGATGTACTGTCTGATGACTAACGTAACATAAAACAATGACAAAAAAAGAATAGTTGAGTATAAAAATATGGAAATGAATAAATAAAATAAAAAATATGGAAATAAAAATGGAAATATTGTCAACATCACTAGGAATCAAACACAAGAAAAAAAATGGGACATCTTTTGGGGGAAGGGCCATCAATTAGACAAGACTATAAAGAATGTTAATACCAAATGTAGGCAAGAACATAGAGAAATAGGTGCACTGCTGTGAGAAAAATAAATTGGTACATTTAGTTATTATAGTTGGTGTATACTAAATACTAATTATCAAACTTCGAAGTGTTTTGTCTGTGTTAGTTAATACTCAGAATAATTCCAACTATTATCCTCCCCATTTTACTGCTAAGAAAATTTAAGTATAGCTATAGCTAATAAATAACAGAACTAGGATTTAGACCCAAAAAAATCTGACTTAAAAATGTTTTGTACATGATATAAATTTATCCTAACAAAATAAAAATATTCAGGATGTTTGTTGCAGTGTATACAGCCCCATCATCCCTTATCTCAAACCCTTGGGACATAATGTTTCAGAGTTAAGAATTTATCAGATTTGAAAAAAATAATATATGTGTATACTTTTTTTTTTAAGATTTTATTTATTTATTTGAGAGAGAATGTGAGTGCACAAGCAGCGGGGAGAGGCAGAGGGAGAGGGAGAAGCAGACTCCCCGCTGAGCAGGGAGCCCAACATGGGGCTCCATCCCAGAACCCCGGGATCATGACCTGAGCTGAAGGCAGACCCTTAACCATCTGAGCCACCCAGGTGCCCCTATGTGTATACCTCATTTTATGTAACACCCCGAGGAGATACTAAGGCAGCATCCCACAAACATTAATAACTCTGCAATGAAGCATATTCATATGAAGTCAGATATATAAAGGTTATAAATAGCTTAATAGCTTTGTCGTTTTTATTGACAAATTCATATCAGGTCAGCTTTTATTATCAGATTACAAAACGGCTTTCAGAACAACTTTTCATGTTTCAGAATGTTTCAGAAGGATTTGGTCCTATAGCAACTTAGAACAAAAGACTGGGAACTATTTGAGGGGTGCCTGGGTGGCTCAGTCCATTAAGCGACCGACTCTTGATTTCAACTCTGGTCACGATCTCAGGCTTGTGAGATAGAGCCCTGTGAAGGGCTCTGCACTCAGCGAGGAGGCTGCTTGAGATTCTCGCTCTCCGTCACCCTTTGCCCCTTCCCACCCTGTCTCTCTCAAATGAATAAACAAATGTTTAAAAGAAAAAAAAGTTTTTTTAGTAGAAAATACATGTAATATTGAGTGTAATGTCAAGGTCCAAACTTCTTTTAACTTCTTTTACTTGCACATATATGCAAATTTGCTTGCCTGAACTGGATATTGTCTAAATTTGACTTGCAAATTCTTGGACTAAAATCTCCTATTCTTCAGATTCTCCTTGTTGAACATCTTACCATCCACTGCCAGGCTAGAAATTTCTTTGCCAAGTGAAACAGGATCTGTCGCGTAGTATTGAATTGGTGAAAAACTAGATTTGCTGGTTTAATCTACTACAGATTGCACGTTCATCTCCATGCATTAGCCCAATTTAAGTTCAAAGAAGTCAGCTTCCTTGTTAAGAGAAGTCTTAGCCAATATGTCAGGGGGAAAAATTGAAAGGATAGGGCCCCACTTCAATCCACTTTTATTTATTTTTTTCTTAGTCATCAAATCCAACAAAATCATGTTTAATTGTTTTTTTTTAAAGGTGGGGCTGTTGTGTATATATATACATATACATATACATATGTATATACATATATATATACATATGTATATGTGCTTTATCTTTAGAGTCACTGGTATTGAATTGCTTCTCTTTGGAAAACTCCTGGAGTCACTAAATTAATTAGGTAAAATTAACCTGATTTTCTTAGGATTTTGTATGATTTCTCTAACAGAGTAAATGAATGTGACAGACAATGGCTTTTATTATTGTTTATTTATTATTGTTTATTATTATTTATTATCTGTGCTTTAATATACATATGTATATGTATATGTATATATATACACAACAGCCCCACCTTTAAAAAAAAAACAATTTTTTTAAAATTTAAATTTAATTTATTTTAAAATTAAAAAAAAAACACAATACATATGTATATGTATATATACCTTTATATCTCCCCAGCAGTGCCTCTTAAATACAAAGAGGCTGTCAATAAATTAAATATATGCTCAGTTGGAGAACTACATGCAAAGTTGCTGATAGTCTTGTTTCCTGTACTCGCAATAAAGACAGGGTTTTTGTTTTGTTTTGTTTTCCCCTAACTTCCTCTTTGTATGCCACTGAACTCTCTCTATTAATGCAAAGTCATTGCCTGTGTTATTGGCTGACACCACACCTATTTTCTACGTTGCAAAATAGGTAACACGCATAGAGTTAAGAGCCCTTTTCCTGTCACTACCTGCCTGGTTGGGGAACCATTTCCCCAAAAAGATCCAGAATGGTATCTCTTAACTTGCAGAGATAATTCCCTCACTCGTATACCCAGAAGTGAATACTTAAGAGAATCTCATATTGTTCATGTGACCAACAATTAATTGCCAAATTAAATTAAACCAACAAATTAGTTCCCGAAAAAGGAAACAAAGCAAAGGAAATGATGACCAGACTCTGACTTACGCAGTGCTCCTACTTTAATTTCTTAAATTATTGTAAAGTCAGCCAACAATAAACTTGGGAAAAAAACTCATATGATATCCAAGAGAGTAATCACTCATTTGACATACTCTAATCCTAAATTTTTAATTGGAAAGTATATATAATACACATATCTATCTACCAGTATACGTAATTACCATATTTATGCGTTATTTTCTGAATTTATCCATAAGTATTTTATAGTTTAGCTGCTACTGCAAATGGAGTATTTTCTTTTTAATTTTCTGATTAAAAAAAAGTGAATGATTTTTGACTGGTTTACCTAGTTACATCACCGAAGTTTCTTATTAACTCAATCTGTTTTCTAGTCAGATCATTTCATTATCATTTATCAACAGAGATCATTTAATTTCTTTTTTCCTACTGATTACTTTGTTTTTCTTGTTCCTTCGTGAAGGCCAGGAAATATTCCTTTGTATTTTCACCTATTAGCTTACAAGTTTTGTTTTCATATTAAAATTTATTTTGTGTGTGGTAGAGAAAAGATCTTATCTTATTTTTCCCAAAGGGCAAGCCTCCTCCTACATATTGACTAGTTTAGCTTTTTGTAATACCTTTGTTATTCATAACAATTTCCTGCACCTGTACCAAGAGGTAATTCTGGAGAAGAGTTTAAATCTTAAGATGTCTGAGTAAATTCTATGAAGAAATTAAGTCTTAAACCAAAAGACAGTTATATTTATGTGGAAAGATTAAGTTTGTTGGTTTTTTTGGTTTGTTTGTTTGTTTTGCTATTGAATGGAAATGGGGCTTGTGGGCAAGTAAAGGTTTTTGTTTGTCTGGTTTTTTGTTTTTGTTTTTGTTTTTTTGTTTTTTTTTGAGGGACAGAGAGCGCAGGTGTGAACATGCCTGGGAGGGGAGTGAGGCAATGAGAGAGAAGACAGAAAATACCACACAGGCTCCACGCCCAACACAAAGTCCTACCCAGGGCTTGATCTCATGACCCTGAGATCATGACCTGAGCCAAAATCAGGAGTTGGTCACTCAACCCACTGAGTGGCACCCAAAAGCTTATTTTTTATTTATTCTGTATAAAGGTTTTATTTTAGAGAAAGAGAAAGAGAGCATGAGTGGGTTGAGGAATAGAGGGAGAGGGACAAGCGGACTCTGCACTGAGTGTACAGCCCAACATGGGGCTTGATCCCATGACCCTGAGATCGTAATGCGAGCCAAAATCAAGAGTTGGATACTCGACTGAGCCACACAGTTGCCCCCCTGAACTGTAGTGTGTACAATACAAGTCTACTCCAAGGCTAACGACCTCTTATATCATCTACTTATACTTAGGCTGCAGAACTTCAATTCTGAGACTTTTTCTTCCAAATCGGGCCATTGTCTGTCACATTCATTTACTCTGTTAGAGAAATCATACAAAATCCTAAGAAAATCAGGTTAATTTTACCTAATTAATTTAGTGACTCCAGGAGTTTTCCAAAGAGAAGCAATTCAATACCAGTGACTCTAAAGATTGTAGTGAGGGAAAGAAATGACTACTTATCCCACAAAAACCTATCACACTCCTGAGGCTAGGCACTGAGGATTTAATGGTGAGACTGAAAAAACGTCCCTTATGGAATCAGTGATCTTGTGGGGGAAGCAGACACTGCTAAATAATGACACAAACACATATAAAATTACAAACTCAATACTCCGAAGGAGCAGTATCTGCTTCTCTAAAATCATATAACATGGGAATTTGACATAGTCTTAAGGTCAGAGAGGAGTCACCGAAGAAGCGTCAGAAGCTGAGACAAGAGATTTGAATGATAAGCAGGAGTTCACTAGGCAAAGGGGATGAGAGGAGAAGACCATTCTGGGCAAAGGCTCTGAAAGGGAAGGAGCCTGAATGGGTTAAAGAATTGAAAGAATCTAGGGTGAAGAAAATTGTGGTGAGGTAGGTAGAGACCAGGCCTTGGAGGGACTGGCCTGTAGTCAGGGCTGGGTAGGCATTTGTTCCCTCATTTATAGGAAAAAAATGTACAAGGAAAAGTCTTCCCATCTTGGTCTTCTAAAGCCTAGGCCAAAGCAAGATAATGGGACTTGGAAAATATTCAAAATGTCAGCAAGAAAATGGAATTTGAAGGAAGTGGAGTCTTCTCCCGAGAGAAAAAGCAGTTCCTACTGCAGTAGGGAGAAAAGAGACAAAGGCCTAAGAGCAGAGACATCAACATGTCCACAAGATAATGAGGAAGGTGACAGCCAAGGTAACTGAGAGGGGTGTCATTTGAAGGTCAAGAACTATGGGAGCTGAGTTGGCTATGCAGATGGTGCAGAACCCACTGGAGTGAGCACCAGACTGGACAGCACCCACTGCCTGGGCCTCGGGCTCATGTCAACCATCCTCCCCACACCTGCTCAGGGAAGTCTTCCTCTGACAGCAGCGGCCAGGATTTGGCTTGGTGATCACCTTGCAGAAATGATGCCAGTCTCAGCCCCTCTACAGAGGGTGAAATAGTGACGCCATTTCCTTTATGCTAATAATACACATTACAACCTAGAAGGAAAGAACAAACATATGGAACAAACAGGTAAGGTAATACTATAAGACATATATCTTTTTTTTTTAAATTTAAGATTTTATTTATTTGTCAGAGCACAAGCAGGGGGAGCAGCAGACTCCTCGCTGAGCAGAGAGCCTGACATGGGACTCAATCCCAGGACCCTGGGTCCTGGGATCATGACCCGAGCCAAGGGCAGATGCCTAACTAACTGAGCCACCCAGGCGTCCCAAGACATACCTCCTTACACAAACAATAAAATAGGTTATAACAATCTTCTATTACATTCTTGATTCCCTTTGTGCCCCTTTTCTATAAGTATGGATGACTATAATGTGTAATAAGGAAGCACAGGTGGAATAATAGCCAGGTTCCTCCTAATTCTCTGTTTTGAGGTGTGATTTTTCGTGGGAAAGCTTGAGTAATGTTGGGCCAATGCTCTCAAATGCCTTCACTGCAAATTAACTTCTTACTTAGAATAATACGTCTTAAGTGCTATAAAGAAACAAGTAATCCATCTGAAAGCTACTTTAAGGTTGAAGCCTCAAAAGGAGGATTTTAAAACACCTAAGGAGAAAAAAAATGACAAGAGGCAAAATAAATGTATATTTAAAAAAATGATTCTCGGGGCACCTGGGTGGCTCAGTGGGTTAAGCCTCTGCCTTCGGCTCAGGTCATGATCCCAGGTCCTGGGATGGAGCCCTGCATCGGGCTCTCTGCTCAGCAGGAAGCCTGCTTTCCCCTCTCTCTCTGCCTGCCTCTCTGCCTACTTGTGATCTATCTCTCTCTGTCAAATAAATAAAATTAAAAAAAAAATAAAAAAACGATTCTCTAATAAATGATGTCCCCTCCTTTTTCCCCTCTTACCTTGTAGTAATAAGATATGCTATACTATATGAAAGACTGGAGTATGAGAGTCAAGAAGGAATAGTAAAAGGATGCCTGGGCGGCTCAGTGAGTTAGGCGTCTGCCTTTGGCTCAGGTCATGATCCAGGGTCCTGGAATCAAGCACTGGGTCAGGGTCCCTACTCAGTAGGAGCCTGCTTCTCCCTTTCCCTCTGCCTCTACCCCTGCTTCGCTTGCGCTCTCTCTGTCAAATAAGCAAATAAATCTTAAAAAAAAAAAAAAAAGAGAAAAAAGTGTGTTTTAGCACAGATAAGGCAAGTTTTTTTCCTCTAATTTTTTATTTTAGGTATTTTCTTGGTATTTTAATCTTTAGCTCTCCTTAGCCTAAAAACAGAAAAAATATTTTTAGAACTATTTGCTGTCTTCTCCAAATTCTGTTGTTGTCAGTGGAGTGACCATAATTTCAGCTGGACTGTCGTTCCCTGCTTTACCACGACCACATTCACAGGAGTACAAGTCTTTAAAATCACCTCCACTGAGAACGTACTTTTCTCCCGCGGCTCCACCTCCCATATATGCGATTACCAAGAAACCAGACTTCTTAAAAACTAACATTGTGTGTATTCCACACAATGCCCCTGGATGGAGGATGGCTCTTTTGATTTTTATTTTCTATAAGACTTTCCCCCACAAGTTCAGGCAAAAAAAAAAATTTTTTTTTAACCTGCTAATAATGTGTGTTATGACACACTGTGCTGAGCAGTTTGAGACCTTTGAGTCTAGGAAAGGCACAGCTCCTAATTGCTCAGAGAACGGTTTCACTGAGTGGGAATCTGCCATGCACTTCGAGTGATTTTTTTTTGTGGGGCCTAGGGGCGATGACACTGCATTTTTAATCAGGCGAGCTAAGACGCCACCACCTTTCGGTGACTTAGCAGTCCCACTCCTACAGGGCTCCAGGTGTGCAAAGCTCTCAAGAACAACTCCAGAAATCCTTGTGGAGCTCGACAGGTGTGTGGAATCGTTACACACTTTAGCCTTTGAATAAATACCACCTGTGGATTTTTTTTTCTTTTTCATTTTGAGACTGTTAAAGGTAGAAAGGTTTTAAAATTTTACTTTGAAATAGATGAGAAATATATCGAGACTTGAGAGGTACTTGGAATAAAGGTAATTTGGAAGTGTTTTCATCCCTCCTGTTAAGTTCAGAGTAGTGGATAGGAAGAACACCCTTTTTTTTGTTGTTGTTATTTCTTTTAAAGATTTTGTTTATTTTTCAGAGAGAGAAACACAAGCAGGGGGAGTGGCAGACAGAGGGAGAAGCAGGCTTCCTGCTGAGCAAGGAGCCAGCGGTGGGTGGGGGGTGTGTGGGGAGGGGACACTCATCCCAGGCTCCCATGATCATGACCTGAGCCGGAAGGCAGGCTCTTAACCAAATGAGCTACCCAGGCATCCCTACCCATGTTTTTAGATCTGATCTGATTAATAGCCTCCTTTGAGAATCCAAATAAAACTTCAGATTTTCTTCAGAAAAAGATATGTATATAAAACTTGCCTAAAATGCCAGAAGATTCACTATTTAGAAACCCTGCTTCATGGGCGCCTGGGTGGCTCAGTTGGTTGAGCAACTGCCTTCGGCTCAGGGCATGATCTAGAGATTCCAGATTGAGTCCCTCATCGGGCTCCCAGCTCCATGGGGAGTCTGCTCCTCCCTCTGACCTTCTTCCCTCTCACTCTCTCTCTCTCTCAAATAAATAAAACCTTAAAAAGAAAAACAAAAAAGAACTCCTGCTTCATCTTCCCGCTATTTATAGTTGTCATCATTAAAAGCTATACAAAACTTTTTAAAAGGAAAAAAACCCTCAGTTTCTGAGGAGATTGAGCTCATATCCCACATTTGATTCTTCTTTTTTAAACACTTCAATGTTTCCAAAAAATACCTAAAGAAATGTTAATAGAATTCTTTTTCTAAACTTGCATCTGAGTTAAGCAATTTACTCTTCTTTTGCATATTATTTTTAGCTGTCTTCTTTGAATGTTATTTTTAATCGCCTGCTGCTGTATTTTTTTTTTTTTTTTACAAGGAATTAACTCCTTTTGCCAAATCCAATTAATAAGTAGAACGGTCTGAGGACTTGTGCTCTCTAGAAGCAGAACACGGAGTCCAGAACGAGTAGCAGGCTGAATCTCTGTAACCAGGACTCGCTCGTAGGGACACTCTCTGACAGTATCATCTACTCAAGCCTCAGAGACAGAAGGTTGAATCACTGAGACTTGCGGACTCCAAGCCAACATCCCAGGAATGACATGTGTTCTATTTCTGGAGCAAAGAAAATAATGATTCAGTCATACACATATTATTAGCGGAGCTATTTCAGAACCGGGAGGAAGAATGTCACATAGGGGTAAAATATTATTTTGAGAGCCTTCTCTGTAGTGTCTTGGGTTAGGTTGAGGGGAGAGACATAGAAGAGTTAAAGACCTGGTCTCTGCCCTTGGATTTTGCCATCCATTTAGGAAGAAGGAGTAAATACACAGGATGAGACAAGCCACGACATGCTAAGTTTCCAGTCCCTGTGACAACAGGATTGCCAGAATGCGGAGAAGAGTGTGGCATGAACTACAGGCATCAGGAAGGCTTCAGCCCTGGACAGGTGAAGTGCAGGGTAATAAACACAGGCTGCAAGAATCACTGAAGGCTTTTAGTTGGATATTTTCCATGTCAATATAAAGAATGTCCATTTACAATGTTTCCAAATGTGGATCACGGGAGACAAGTCTTTTGATTCACCTAGGGCTTGTGCAGGCTGCAGATAAAGCCAACAACCTCCGCCCTTGATTGCACCAAGCTCCAAAAAGAAAAATCAAAAATCACCCTTCCATTCTAAATGTGCCTATAATCCTCACAGAGAACTTTACAGATCATTAAAATATCAAATCCTGCCGTAAACATCAAAGAAAAAGTCAGAGGGGCCTGAACTCGTGCTTTGGAATGTCGACTATCTGGGGTAGCTAGCATGAAAAGGATCCAGGAAGGAACACCAGAGTCCAAGAGAACACTGAGGTCAAGGAAATTATTTTGGGAGCTAGAAGTTTATATCGAGCACATTAAGGAGTGGCTGGAAAGTAATCTGGCTCCTGTTACTGCTTGCTGCCTGCCCCCCCCATCAGTCACAAGGTGACCTCAAAGAAACACAGCTCTGCCTGCATTGAAGGGTGTGAACCAAGAACGAACAGCCTCTCCACTAAACTTACTATTTGGCTTACTTTCCAGCGATTCCGTTTCACGGTAACTTTAACATTAACCAGTTTGAGTTCAACCCTTGTCCTAAGTAGTATACTCAAAATCACTTCCCACTCCCCAGACTCCAAATCCAAGCCACTAAAACTTGAGGTTCCACTTAAACCAGATTTGTGCTAAGCAAATAGGGTCTGATACAGGTGAAAAAAGTCACTAAGTTAATGATATATTCTGAGGCTCCAGGGGCTAGCTGAATTCTTGGATGGAATCAGCTAGTCTTCTCACTGACTCACAAACTTCGATCTCTGCCCTTCTATTTCCTCGATAATAATAATGATAGCTCTCTTGGATGCTTACCATGTGCCTGGCACTGTGGTAGGCACTTTCTATGTACATCATTTCAGATAACATCTGAATAGTAATTACCCCGGGAAATAGTATCCTGATTTTACGGGCGAGGAAACTAGTAAATATGCGAGCTGGAATTTAAGCATAACTTCAGAGCATGAGTCTAACCCTATCGCCTATGTATCTCTTTCCTACTGGAATGCCCTGCCCCCTCTACTCTGCCCAATCAAATTTAGTGAAGGCCCAGTTAAATCCTGCATCCTCTCGTAAATGCTCCTACTGCCCATATTGATCTCATCACAGAACTTGTAAAGCATTTATTTATTGAACTCGGGAGAACAGCCCATTAGTAAAACATGGAGTATTTGGGATTTCACAACCTGATTGTGGTTAAAGCACCCTGAGGGCTTACCACATACATGGAGTTGTACTAGGAATTAACGTATGGCTTCACTGCTTTCATGATCACAGCAAAGCTGTGAGGTTGCAACTATTATTATTTCCATTATACAGATGTACAAACGGAGGCAGAGAGAAGTTCAGTAACTTTCCTCAGGGCACAGAGTTAATATGTATGAACACTTAGAGTCGTACCTGTTACACAGAGTAAGTGTTAGTTATTAATACTATTTCTCTCTACAGTCCGCCCCCACCCCCCAAACATTCTTGGTCTATATCCAGTTGATTCAACTTCCCAGAAAGAAAATAAAGCATCTTCCATGAGCCAGATGCTGGGCTAGAAAGTATTGTAATTGTCATTTCATTCCATTCATTCCACAAATACTTACTGAGGACCTGCTGTATGCCAGGTACTGCTGTGGGCATCAGGGATACGAGCTGAAAACAAGGGCCCGGTCATAACAATCCTGTCAAGATGATTTATTAGCTCCATTATTACCAATGGCAAAACTGGGGTTCACATAGTTAGCTAGTGAAAGGTTTAAGGCCGAAACAGAATTCTCTCGAATTTAAAAGTCCCAGGTCTTTCTCTCCCAGGAAATGAGGTTATTTCTGTCTGCGGTCCACCCGAAGGCACCTATTCTGTCCCATGGGACTTAATGCATTTGGAAGTTAGAAGCTGTTGTTTGTCTTTCTCATATTTGGGTTACAAATTCACAATCACATCCCCGTCAGCCTCAGAGAGTACTTATAGGATACAGGCAGACTGACTTCTTCCTGAGGTCTTTCCCTTCCTCCCCACAGGAAAGTCTTCAAGCAATGAACTATTTGGGGAACTATTCTGGTTGGGGGCATGGGGTAGGGTAGGATGGGTCTCAAGCCCCAGTTTCTCTGCCTTCTCCTGGAGTCCCTAAAATGACCCCTAATAAGCCTCCAAAGAGCTCTAGTACTCCACAGGACACAAGAGAAGCCATTATAATCAAGAGAAAAAGCTCTATCTTTGGAGTTGGAAAGCCTATTTTATTAACATTTTTCATGATTTCCTTAACCCCTGCCTGTGTATCACCTACTATGATCCAGACATTTTACATTAAAATCCAGAGCATTTTACAAATACTAACCCCTCTTAGGTCCTGATTTGAGTCCCAGTTTTCCACTTACAAGCTGTGTGATTATGGTCAGCTCAGTTAACTTCTCTGAGCCTTAGTTTCTTTACCTGTTAAGTGAGGGTAATAAATTGCAAGGATTCAATGAAATGAATCCTACACCAGCTTAGAAACTATTATAGGTGTTCGCTCTTGGCGTTTTGCTAACTGTAGCTCTACAAAAGAGTTCGATGTTTTTCCTCTGAGGAGCTCCTGGTCTATGATGCCAGGAGAGGATGTGGATGAGCCTGAGCTGTGGAGGCTGGGTGATAGGACCAGCAACTACATCTCAGGTTTTAGGAGATCATGGAATAGTAAGATGTCAATTATACTTAGAGAACCATGTGAGTACGTGTGTGTAAGCAAGTGATTACTACAGTAACCCTAGCCAATGTTTAATCCCCAGGCGAGTTTCATGTGGTCCCCTCCTGATCCCCTAATCTAAATCTTACTCACCCTTCAGGTCTCCGCTCAGATAGTGCTTCCTCCGAGAAGCTCTCCTAATTCCCTTCTTCTGTGTGCTTCCACAGCGTTCTGTACTTCCCATCCCCCCCCTTTTTTTTTTAAGATTTTATTTATTTATTTGACAGACAGTGTTCACAAGTAGGCAGAGCACAGGCAGAGAGAGAGGAGGAAGCAGGCTCCCTGCTGAGCAGAGAGCCCAGTGTGGGACTCGATCCCAGGAATCTGGGATCATGACCTGAGCCAAAGGCAGAGGCTTTAACCCACTGAGCCACCTAGGCACCCCCCACCCCCCTTTCTTAATAGTTTTCTCTCTCCAGCTCCTCCACCAGACTATAAGCTCTTTTGGCAATTGCCAAAGCAATTGCACCAAAGAAACATTAACCAGATCACCAGCCACACCTACCCTTTCAACAATTGTATTCTCAATATTTAACAGATACCTGGGCACTTAGTAGGGCCTCAATAAACAGTTGTGTGAAAAAGTGATTCCTATCTGGAACTGAGGAGCTAGGGAGAATTTAGAGCCCTCGTATATTTATAGAAGACCTCCAGAAAGTTGTTATGCTAAGAATATGGATCTCTTCTTATCATAAAGCACATAGTAATCACGTGCTTCTAAGGGAGCTCTGAGACAAGCCCAGCATCTAAGGTCACACTGTACGTGCTTAAGAAATCTCTGTTGATTTCCCATTCCTAGATGACCTCTGCTCACTAGCCCATTAAAGACTTTCATGTGACTGCTGATCCTTTCAGGCGGGCATCTGTAATGAAGGCTTAAGTCCAGTTTTGAAAGTCAAGCACAGGTGGGGCAGGTGATGCTTTTTAAGAACTCTGAAGTGTAGACTAGCTTGGGAGAACCTGGAAAGGAAGCCAGAGAGTGTTGTATTACAAACTTATCTGGAGTGTGCATGTATCCTTGGCCCTTTCAGAAGGGTCAGCGAGTATTCCGTTCACTGAAGAATTTCATACATTGTGAGGAGATGAAACAGTATTGAGAATGAAATGAAATGTCATCCACAGTGAAATGCAATGTCTGGGAAAGGGAAAAGAAAACAGACAAGGATGAAAGGGCTGACAGTCATGGGCAGACAGCCGTTTAGCATAAGTTAATTTACTGGCAAGCTCAATCCAAAAGGATGCTTATATATCTGGCTTACGGTATGATATATTACACTCTGACACGATGGTAGGAGGGGAGAGGGAAAAAGGACATTTCCAAGGACATAATATATTTTGTGTGTGAAATGCAAAAGCACAAGAAAGACCAAGAAGAAACTGGTGTTTTCTTTTTTTTAAGACTCTTGCCATCCTTGTGTCTGTACCAACTCCTTCTCTGGACTGCAAGGCTCAGGCAGTATGATGCAAGATGTTAAACTATGTGTCCCCGTGGAAGCAGATAAAAAGTGTCATTGGGAATTGGCCAGAGATACGCATGTGCCTGTGCCCACATATGGAAGTGTGCTGTTAACTTTCCATGAGAGTTGACTGGAAAGCAGGTCAGCCATGTCACATACATATTACTTAGAACATGACTTTGTACTGGGTTATTGGTAAACAAGGCCTCTGGTTGTAATTGGAAAACATTTTAAGTGCAATGACTAAGACCTTGGTTTCTAAAAGCTCGAAATATTAACAACGATTAGGAGACAACTTGACATAGTCCTTTTCAAATGATAAGCAGCCTACAAAACCAGTAAGGCACCTGAGACTTGTCTTTTTTCCCTAAGTGTGCAGGGAAGGAAGCGGGGAAGCAAATTGCATAAGAGAAACGTCAAGGACGTAATGAAAATAAAACCGGATTAGACCGTATGCCACTCCCCTTGGAGCACCTTGGAAAGAGTAGGTACTCAAAACTTCCTTTAAGTGATAGGGGTGAGGGTTTCCATCTGGAGGAAGACAGGTCTTTTGATATTTGAAAGCTTTTGTAATAACGATCTATTGACCCTGCCTTTGCCATCAGCTTTTGTCACAGGGCCGTCCATCAGAGTAAAGGCCTAGGAAAAAGAAAGCCCAGGGTCCTGGGCAGAATGACTTTGCCTAGTCTGGGTATGGCTCCCACCTCTGCACTCATTCTATCCGCCTGATCTTGAAGTGCTTTTGGAATATCTTTTTTTTTTTTTTTAAGATTTTATTTATTTGACAGACAGAAACCACAAGTAGGCAGAGAGGCAGGCAGAGAGAGAGGAGGAAGCAGGCTCCTCGCTGAGCAGAGAGCCTGATGTGGGGCTCGATCCCAGGACCCTGGGATCATGACCCGAGCCGAAGGCAGAGGCTTTAACCCACTGAGCCACCCAGGCGCCCCTGGAATATCTTGCCTACTGACAGCTGCCTCTGGAAAAAAAGAGGGGGTACAATTTGATTTGCAAAGTGCCTGCACTCTTTAAATTTTGGATTTAAGTATAAAATGAAATCATATTATAAATGCACTTTAGGAATTTGGCCTCCAAACAGTAAAAAGGGCATAGCATCAAGGACAGTTGGTAGTCTGACAACAAACACAGAAGAAATACATTCTTACAGATATGTACAACATTTTTGCATTTAGAAGAATCGCAACCTGAAATTTTATTTTACAGTATGGCATTGCATATAATCGTTAGTTGGATGCTTGTGGTACATACTCAATGGGATATCATAAAATGGAGCATGAATGTTCATTTTCATATTTCACCTTTTCATTTTCTATTAAACTCTGTCTCTCATAAATTTGTTAACAAAACTGGAATAACCCTCTTAATGACATTTCCCTCAAGTTGGAATATTTCCTATAAACTAAAGCCTGCTCATCTACAGTTCTGAGGCTGCCCTTATTTCTGGGCCCTAAAGATTCTGGGGGGTGGAATCCTATACCTAAAAGAAATTTCTACTCAGTGACTCCTCTTACTAGAGGCTGGGCAGCTGGAGGCCCTAGGGTCAGGGGGTGTCTCAACTCAGAGCCTCCAGACTTTATGGGGAAAGATGGCTTGGCCTGTGAAAACTCCTTTGAGCAATGCTGTTCTGTGGTACTTCACATGCTCCCATAGGAGGCATCAGAGCCTCAAGATATAGACAAGACTTGTGGAGGTAGTCAAAAGGATGGGGATTATGGATATTGAAGGCAGATAGATGAGAAGGCCAGAGAGTGACTTAATAACAGTGCTTACCTATAGAAAGGGTTAGACAGGATTATGGTCAACTCTTTCTATCTTCACTGATGACAGAATAAAAGAAAATGGGCATCAACACGAGGGATTTAGAGTAGACACCAAGGCTTTTTCTGCTAGTGAGGATTCTTAAACATTGAACGCATGGCTCGGTCTGCACAGAGTTTCTTCCCCAAAGGTCCATAGATGTGAAACTTAGTAAGGACATGAGAACCAGCACATGGGGGCAGATCAGGGGTTTGCTGGGACTGAGGAACTCTGGGTGGGAAAGGGAAGGGAATGTCCACTTCCCCCGTGCCTGAAAAGATCCCTTATGTTCCCAAACTGCCATGTCCACATCCACACTTTTCTTGAACAAATTTACATTGTTAGCCTTTGCCAATTTACTAATTCATATGCATCCTATATATAAATCAGCATTCTTATTTATTAAGGGGCTGTTGCATTTACAGGTTGGGAGCACAATCCATCTTGATTATGCCCCCTTCCCCTGTGCTGCCTTGGTTAATTAATTGATTGCTCTCCATTGGTTTCCTTATCTGTGAAATGGAGATAACAATGTTTCTTACCTTAGGAGTGGCTGTCACCCTCCCTGGTACAAAGTACATTTCCCAAAGTAGTAGCCAATACTGTGCTAAAGTGACCCCTTCATAGTTTCAAAGAGGTACCTCTTAGATCTTGCACTTGGAGATTTGTTCATTCTATTAGCTTTAGATTTTAGACACGTCAACTTTCTAGTTTGTGGTGTATTCCTTTTCATCTTAAAAAAAATGTATTCTCGCAAGAAAGTACATCTCCCTCCTTGTTTACTATATTTACCATTCTCTGAACTTTCTCAAACTCCATTACACCTGCCTTCAAGGCAAGTGACCCGGAATTGTTCAAGCGACGTCCTCCCTAACGGCAGAAAGCTGGATTGAATAATTTAGTAAGGTACCTTCTGGCAAAATGAACCTATGCAATGATTGTAAGGTTAAGGAATTTTTGTTCTCAGCCTGCCTCAGTTGGTTAGCAGAGATCTTTTTGTAACACTAGAGGTCACTATTAAAGCAATATTTCTAAAGCATCAGTCTTCCATCAGCAATAAAATTGAGAAAGACTCCTTCAGAGCACGGCAAGGGAAAAGACATTCTATGGGTAGTTTGAGGGCAGCAGCTGGGATTTTGTCAAGTTCCTAAATTGAAATCCACTTCTAAGCTCTTCTTGTTTCTCACCCCTGGAAAACAATTCCGCTTTCCCTGCAGTAGTAAGACTTCTACCTGGGAAGTCTCCCTGAGACTGAGAAGTCTGCTGTGGCTTGGACTGCTGACTTCCAAATCAACTTCTCCTGCCTGGGCATGTGAGCCAAGACTCCTTGTGTATTTCTGAGCATCTTCAACTCATTTCCATTGGTCGAACCCCCTGCCTGCACCTGCTGCTGAAAAACCTGTCCAACGGGAATCTGGGAATTCGCTTCCTCCAATGTCACATCCCAATAGACTCCCTTCTCAACGTCCTCACTGGTGACTAAGACCAGATTCAACCTGCAAATTAAGGCTCTCCATTCACCAAGTCCTGTTGATTTTACATCCTACCTGCCTTTTGAATATATCTTCTTCCGTATAATTGGAATAACAACTGTATTCCCTACGTGGTGTTGTGAGGATTGAATAAGGCTCCCATTAGACAGTGGCCAGGAGAGTGTCCCGGTGCTACACCACATCTGTGCCAGAATCACGCCTTCTCCAGCAGCCATCCAGGGGCATCTCAGGGCCTGTCCAACTCCTGTCAAGATCCTGGGGTCACTCCCAATCTGCCAACTGAATATCAGGACTGACCTCACCATGTCCCCTAGCCTCACAAAACCCAGGACTCTCGGGTCACCTCTCATCCCCAGGAGTCTAATCCTCACCCTATTTACTGACCTTCTCTGGCATTCCTCCCCAGCTCCTGCCCCCTGGAACCTGGGTCAGTCACTAGCAAAATATTCCTTTGCCTCTACCTCTCTTCTAAATGTTCCCTTCATCTCTCTAACTGAAACTTGGCTCTGTACCCTAGGGATGCTGCTTCCCTCCGGGGCCCCCTGCAGTGGTGGCTGGATCTCCCCCATGGGGCTGGAGGTGGGACAGGCTCATCTTCCTCCTCCTTGCTTCTTCTAGACCATGCTTGCTCAGCTTTGATGCTCTTATCAACAGAGTTTTAATATCTATCTATCTCACCTTCACGATCCCCAATATTACTCCATCTTGAGTCTTAGCCATCTCAAGGTACACACAGATCAGCTTTCCAACACCCTGACTTCTCTTCCAAAGGCCCTGACCTCTACCCACCTGACCTCTGCCGTTTATTCCCATGGCCTCACCCTAGACCAGGACTGTCCAAAAGAACCTTCTGCCATGATGGAAAGGTTTTATCTACTCTGTCTGATGGGGTAGCCTCAGTCACAAGTGGTTACCGTATATTTGAAATGTGATTAGTGCAACTGAAGGAAACACTTTTTTTAATTTTTTTTAAAGATTTTATTTATTTATTTGACAGAGATCACAAGTAGGCAGAGAGGCAGGCAGAGAGAGAAAGAGGAGGAAGCAGGCTCCCTGCCGAGCAGAGAGCCCGATGCGGGGCTCGATCCCAGGACCCTGGGATCACGACCTGAGCCGAAGGCAGAGGCTTTAACCCACTGAGCCACCCAGGCGCCCCTGAAGGAAACAATTTTGAAATTTTATTTAATGTTTAACTAATTAAATGTGAAGCCCCTATCTGGGCTTGTGTTCTCTGTGTGCTCTCCTGCTTCTATTGCTGAACTTGGTTCCTAGCTAAGGCTAACTCACCTCTAGTGCCTTAGAGCCTAGAACTTTCACTACTAAATTCTCCTCTCCTTTCTCCATCAGTTTTTCCATCTCTACAAGGTCATTTCCATCAGCCTACAAACATGTTGTTATTTCTCCCATCTTAAGAAAAATCTCTCTTGACCCCAGCTCCACACCTGGCACTGTTGTATTCCCCTCATTCTAGAGAAAAACTCCTTGAAAGAATGGTCTACACTCACAGATGTCCACTTCTCTCCCCCATCATAGCTTGAATCTCCACTCAGACACTGCTCTGAACACAGGACCCATGACCCCATATTGCTTAATCTAGTAATTATTTCCCAATCCTCATATAACTTGATGCATCAGCAGCATTGTCTGGTGGCTTGTCACTCTCCTCCTTAGAACACTTTTTTCACTTGGTTCAAGGACAGCACACTTGTGCGGTTTTCCTCCCACCTTTGCTGGCTGCTCTGTCTTCATCTCCTGTCATAGTTTCTTCTTCCTCAACCCTACAACTGCTGAATGCCAGCATGCCCAGGGTTTTGTCCTTGGACCCCTTCTTTTTTCTGTCTATTCCCTCTGATCTCACCTAGCTTCCTAGATTTAAACATCACCCACATGCTGATCATCCCTGCATTTTTCTTGCCAATGCAGAGCACTCCTCTGAAGTCCAGCCCAAATTATCCAACTGCCAGCTTGACATCTCTAACCTAACAGTCTCAAACTGAACTCCTGATATCTACCTCCTTGCAAAAATCACTTGCTCCTCCTATAGTCATGGAGAACCATGTCAGTTAAGTCCTTGGTCATCTTCTTTCTCTCTCCCACAATCGTATGTATGTACACATACACATACACACTGTATCTGATCCATCAGCAAATTTTGACTTTATCTATCTTTAAATTATTTTTTAATTTTGTTTATTTATTTGAGAGAGAGAGAGAGTGTGTGTGCACAAGGGAGGAGGGAGAGGCTTAGAGAGAGAGAAAAGCAGATTCCTCACTGAGCAGGGAGCCCAACATGGGGCTTGATTCCAGGACCCTGAGATCGTGCCCTGCGCCAAAAGCAGATGCTTGTCGAAACTGAGCTACCCAGGTGCCCCTGTCTTCAAATTATAATCAGAAACTGATTGCTTCTCACTATGTGCATTGCAACTACTTTGTTCTGAGCCACCATCATCTCTCTCCTGAATTACAGCCTAGTGGTTTCTCCAATCCTGCCCTTGTTTCTGCAGTCTGGCCTCAAAAATTGGCTGGAATGATCCTGGTAAAATTTAAGTTACATCATGTCACTCTTCTGCTCAGGATGCTCCAAAGTCCTTATTATGACTTCCAAGGTCTAACAAGATCAGAACCCTATTATTGCTTTTACCATGTCTTTCATTTCTCTTCCCCTTCTTCACTTGAGACTAGCCAAACCAACCTTCTCACTGCTACTGGAACTTATCATATATGCTCCTGCGTCTGGGACTTTGCACATGCTATTCACTCTGCACTGAACTCTCTTCCCCAGATAGCTTTGTGGTTAGGTACCTCATTTCTTCACATCTATTCAAATCTCACCTTTTATTAAGGCCCTTCCTGGCTCTGCTATCTAAAATTTTTACACCCTTTTTCAGCACTGTATTTCCTCTTTTCCTGCAGTATTTTTCCTCCTTAGTTCTTAGCATTATCTAACATGCTACTAAATTTTATTTATTTAGTTTGTTTATTGTCTGTCTCCCCGAGTAGAATGAAAGCTCCATGAGGGCAAGGATTTTTGTTGGCTTTATTCACTGCTGTATCTGGATTTCTGTCTGGGATATAGTAGGTACTCAAATATTTATTGAGTGAATTAATAAAATAATTCACATCATGTCCTTAGAAGAGTGCCTGGCATACAGCAATATTTATGAATCTTCACTGGTATTTTTATTGCTATAACCACCATCTTCTTCATCCTGCTTGATTTGGCCCCTCCCTGCAGCAGTTACCTCAGACTCTCCCTTTCTCTTGCTTGACTAGCTGGCTAGTCTCAGAAGTTGTCTTCCAGCCACGCTGAAACCAACCTACCCACTGCTTTCATAGTTATGCTTCTTGAAAACAAATTCGATTTTTTTCATTCCCCTGTTTAAAAACGTTTTGGTGACTCCCCCACTGCATTCAGATAAAGTCCCAGCACCAATGTGACAGACAGACAAAGGGAGCACATGTGGCGTCCACTCGTCTCTCCAGGCAGCTCCTCTCCACTCCCTCCTTACTCAAGACACACAGCACACCAGGCCGGTTCTCAACACTGAGTCTTTCTCTGCCTAGAATGCCCTTCCCTTCTTGTCTGCCTTGTCAGCTCCTGGTTGTCCTGTAAAACCCTCTTCAGGGCAACATCTCCCCTGTGGGGAACTGCCTTCTCCGTGCTGTTGCTCTCTCTGAGAGATACATCTATTAAGAGCTACATCATACGTATGATCTGTCTTTATGTATTTTCTGCCCACTTTCTGAGTCTGATTTTCTCCACTTCCTGTCTGCCTCTCCTATTTGGCGTGAACTCTGTTTTTTCTTTAAGGCCTAGTGATTGTTGCATTAAGCTGATTCCATCCATATTTTGTCACCCACGTTTGTTCTCAGCCCGCTAGGATTTATGTTACTTAGACTAGATAGAGACCACCACTCCATGAGGGGGAAGGGAGATTGCTAGTCACTACTCATGTCTCTATACTGGCATCTGGCTCCTAGGAGGTGCGTAATCAACATGCTGAATGAATGCTTGAAAATGTGCATATCCCTCTGGAGAGTAGGAGACGAATTTAGGTGGGGGTGTGTGAAGTCACATATTTTTCTTGAAGCTTCGAGGGGAAATATTAAAGAATTTAATTAATATGTAACCTAAGTTATATGTTAATACAAACATATTGTGGACAAGAATACTAAATTCACAAGAACTTGAAAGACTAAGCAGGACACTTAAAAGAAATTTTGAGTGTGTGGCAGGTCCTCCTGGGCTGCTGCTTCTGGTTCCTCAGAGGCAAGAGGCCATTCTCCTCTGGTTGCTGGTTCAGCTGCCTCAGTGAAGATATAGAAGTTCTGCCTTCCATTAATGCCACTTTCCATTTTCCTTGTTCCTAATAGTCACCATCAGGAGGCTCTATATACTCCCCCAAACACCTCCCCCCTGACCCTATGCCCATTTAGTATTTGAAGCTTTCTTCTGTTATCCTTCACCATCGAATTCAAACCCCTAGAATCCATTCTTACTCCCCCAAAACATAACATCCATTTCAGTAGATAATTGTTAATCTAGTATAACCTAACATCTTTTTTTTTTTTTTTAAAGCTATTTTTAGAGGCCCCTGGGTGGCTCAGAGGGTTAAGCCTCTGCCTTCAGCTCAGGTCATGATCTCAGGGTCCTGGGATCGAGTCCCGCATCGGGCTCTCTGCTCAGCAGGGAACCTGCTTTCCCCTCTCTGCCTACTTGTGATCTGTCAAATAAATAAATAAAATCTTTTTAAAAATCCTGTTTTTATTTTAGAGAGAGTGAGCAGGGGGAGGGTCAGAGAGAGGGAGAGAGAAGCTCAAGCAGATTCTAGGCTCAGTGTCGACCTGAGCCAAAATCAAGAGTAGAGGCTTAACCAACTAAGCCACCCAGGCGCCACTAGAATAACCTAACATCTTAATCCCTTTCCTACTTGGAGAATCTCCCCATTGTGTGAGTCTTGGTAGAAGGCAGGACCCTGCCTGTCACCACATGATTTTCACTGTCATTTCAGTGACCCACCTATATTTAGTTTCTTGATCTTGGTTCTCCTGTCTGTCAATGCTTCAAGTTACCTTGTGGTCTTCCAGTGAGTAAAATTATTTCTTGCTTAAGTTAACTAGATTTCTGTTGCTTCCATGTAAGAACCCTCACACACACACACACACACACACACACACACACACACACACTGTCTTTTTTTTTTTTTTAAGCTAACATTCACTGAGCATTTATTATAGGGTGCAGTAGGCTAAGACTCTCCACGCATGGCTTATTTAATTCTCATAACAACATAACGGAAAATATAGTATCTGGATCCTGCACATGAAAAAAACAAACACAAACAGGCTAAACGCTTCACCCCAGGTCACACCACTTGTAGGTGCTAGAGGTAGGATTTAAACCTAGGGAATCTGATTCCAGAGGATGCCATGCTCATCATGATAATAACCATCTTATCTCCTGAATTTAACTCTGTCCTCAACTCCTATGTCCTCTGAAAACTCAGTTCTCACTTCCTTCTTGAAGTCTTGCCATCCACTCCAACACACCTTTCTCAAATCCCAGAGCTCTCACTGTTGATGCCAAGCAGTCCAACGCTCGTCAGTATACTGTGCTATTATTTCGATTCAATATATTGTTCTGTAATATCTTGTGCTATTATTTACTAGCTTCATGCAGATTCATTTTTCTCTCTTCAATTCATTTCTGCTCCCTGGAACAACCTAATACTGCTTTTGTATGCTGCCTTAGCAACAAAGAGTTAGGCTGCAATGTGTATTGTACAAGCTTTGACCACAGCATGGTAGGGCTGAATAAAGACTAGGTCCATCCCATTACATGCTAGCTGAATTTTCAGTATTTACAGCACAGAGAACAGACAGCACATAAGCTTCAGTGCCAGACAAGCTCAAGTTCATTCTAGTTCTGTCACTATATGACCCAAATAAGTGACTTGTTAATGGAGACTAGTTCTTCACTTGTACAAATGCGGAAAATACCTAAAACACATGGTTGTGAGCATGAAAGTACTCATAGTTAGGGGCACTCAGCTGGCTCAGTCAGTAGAGCAGGTGACTCTTGATCTTAAGGTTGTGAGTTCAAGTCCCATGTTGGGTGTAGAGGTTACTTAAAAATAAATAGACATTTTAAAGTACTCATAAGTAAAGCCTAAAGGGCTCAATATGATTTTATGTTCTCCTCCCTTTCTACCTTCCCTCATGCAAGGTGGCTTTCAAGAGACATCCAAGAATCATTTTCTTCTTAACAACCCAGGTGAAGGTGGGTTTCTTAACCTTGACCTTATCGACACTTTGAGCTGGATAATTCTTTGTTGTGGGGAGCTGTTTTGTGCATAGTAGCATTCTTTAAGCATCCCTGGCCCTAACCTTTATCCCCTAAATGCCAGTAGCACACGCCTACCCTCTAGTCCTGACAACCAAAAATGTCTCCTCTGGAGAACAAAATCGCACTGGTGAAGACCACTGAGATAAGGTTTATGAAGGCATTCTGGAGGACATGCAGTCTATACAAATGACATGCTATCTAACAGTTCATATACAAATCCTTTACAACTAAGAACAACCCACTTGCAGCTTAGGTAATTAGACAAACCTCAGGGAACAGGTAAGGGAAACAGACTTGACAAAGACATCTTTGCTTCTCCTTGAGGAAGGAAATTCCTTCTGACCTTTTGCCTAAACTGCCCCTTCCTCATGTGGTGGGACCAACTGGGGCAGGCAGTGGGCAGCTAGATCAAACACACCCAGTTCCTGTATCCAGTAGTAACACAGCAGATAAAAAGCCTTCAAGATCTGAGATACTCTCCTCTTCCCATTTGAACTCAAGATATTAAAAAAACTAGGAGGAGATCTTTTCTGCTATATGCAGACTGATATAAAAGTCCTCTTCTTAGCCCACTATTGTATCTTGCTAAAACCTGACTTCATTAGTTATAATCAATAATTAACATAATTCATAGAACACCTGATCAGACAGATTCCTAAGGTGAGCATTGTTCTTTTTTTTTTTTCTTAAGACTTCATTTGTTCATTTGAGGGGCGGGGCACGAGTGGGGTGTGGGAGAGCAGCAGCAAGGGAGAAGCAGACTCCCCACTGAGCAGGGAGCCTGACTCAGGTCTCCATCCCAGGACCCTGGGATCATGACCTGAGCCCAAGGGAGACACTTAGCCAACTGAGCCAACTAGATGCCCCAAGGTGAGCGTTTTCAAGAAAAAGGCAGCTTATAATATGATTGCTCTTTCTTGGGATTTAAAGAACATTTTCATTATTTCTGAATCCAGTTTAAAATTTTTATTAGGAAAAAAGATATTAATGTATAGTGAAGGTTTAACAATTCCCACACATAGCTACAGTCATTCATTTTATAAAACAACTATTTTCTCTTGCTTCTTTTTCCATTGCAGAGAATTACAGAATTTCGAAACTGAAAAACGCTTTCGGGATTCCTAAGTTTTCAATCTTTTGGTGTCATGGGTCCCTTTGGCATTCTTGTGAAGCTCACTGACCCTTTCCAGAGTAATAATATGCATTAAATAAAAATAATAAACACATTAAATAAAATGCAGAAGGTTCCAGACATGTCGATCATGTTGAGATATAGTTATCAAAATATAGTTTCGATTATTATTTTAAAAAATTCTGATAAAATACCCATAACTTAAAACTTGCCCTCTTAACCACTTTTAAATGTGCTGATTTAGTGTCCTTAAGCTCAACCACAGCTATCACCACCATCCGTCTCCAGAACGTTCTTCATCTTGCAAAACTGAAACTCTGTACCCATTACACAGTAAGCCTCCATTATCCCCAGCATCCCACACCCCTGGCAACCACCATTCTACTTTCCGTCCCTATGAATCTAACTACTCTAAGTACCTCCGAGAAGTGGAATCATATAGCATTTGCCCTTCTGTGACTGGCTTATTTTGCTTAGCATCATGTCTTCAATGTTCATTCATCTTGGAGCATGGGTCAGAATTTCCTTCCTTTTAATGCCTGAATAATATCCCAATTTGCTTGCCACTCATTTGTTGATGAACATTTAGGTTGTTTCCACTCTTGGCAATTGTGAGTAACGCTGCTATGACCAAGATGGTACGCACATCTGTTTGAGTCCATTCTTCCAATGCTTTTGGGTATCTACCCAAAAGTGGAGTTGCTGGATCATACAGTAATTCTACTTTTAACTTTTTAAGGACCTACCATACTGGTCTCCATAGCAGCTGTAGCATTTTACATTCCCACCAACAGTACGCAGGGTTTCTGATTTCTCTATGTCTTGGCCAACACTTGTTTTTTTCCATTTTTCTTTTTTTAATAGTCGCCATCATCATGGGTAAGGGGTAGAGTTTTCAACATATTTTCAAAAACAAATCTGTAATATAGTAATGTGTATTTGTTGTTCATTAACATATTAATTTGAAAAATTCTAAGAAATTCTAATAATTATCATAGTTGCAAAGTAACAATGAGCCCAAGCAATATTTCAAGATACTGGCAAAATTTCCATATACTATGAAGATTGTCTATGGTTTCTACTGGTGCCAAAGCACAGTATCACATAGCAAACACTGCTGTGGTTTGTTGCCTACATTCACAATGGCAGAAAACGCCCATTTTCAGTTAAAGGTTGCTGGAAACTAAATGCAATATTTTCCCCCATACAAGTTTATAGACCCCAAATATTACTTTTAAACACATTTTGAGGTGGGGCATGGATCTCAGATTAAGAATTACTGATCTAGTTTCTTTCTCATTTGATAGGGGAAGAGAGTGAGGCCTCCAGGGGAGAAGTGATTTGACTGGGACTGGAACTCAGTCTCCCAGTTCCTGGTCTTACGTGTTCTTTATCCTAGACATCCCATGCAACAGGATCCACAGGAGAGCCCTGTGAACCAAAGCCTTTTAGTTCATTCCTTTGCACATGGTAGGTTTTGTAAATAGACAGAGGATGAATGGTGTATATTATGAGCAAGAGAAACCGGAACTGTAACGTGATCTCTTTGCTGAGAATCTTCGTGTGGGGGCATTTTTTTCTACCCAGCAGCAGCTATCTATGAGATAGCTAGAAATTACTATTTCATTTCCATGAATTAAGAAAAAGAGATTAAAACTTAAAGGTGGTATTTGCTTCCAACATACATAGGTAACAAATATTTTTTTTTTCCAGGTGAATTAGTGAAAGCCTGGTCTTTTAAAATGTTATCTGACTAATATTTAGACATGGTCTTAGAAAATAGTTTCAGATTTCAAACTATTTTTAGAAATGCTCTTATCATTTAAATCATGTGTTTTAGAAAACATCTCAACAGCATATGTTACCACATCTGTTCTTACCTGTTTAGTTTCTTAAGAAAGGACTTGCCCCAGCCTAAAAGCAAAAGAAAGAGAAGTAAGGACCCAAAGAAAAAGAACACAATGAACTCAACTTTCCTTACATTTCCTACATCTTCTCTAGACCTTTGCTTTCCTTCTAAAGCAATTTGCTTAATCACTCCCTCTCTGGGGAAGACAAACCATAAGAGACTCCTAATCCCAGGAAACAAACTGAGGGTTGCTGGAGGGGAGGGGGTGGTGAAAGGGATGGGGTGACTGGGTGATGGACACTGGGAAGGGTATGTGCTATGGTGAGTGCTGTGAATTGTGTAAGACTGATGATTCACAGACCTGTACCCCTGAAACAAATAATACATTATATGTTAATTAAAATTTAAAAAAAGTTAAAGCCTCAAAAAAAAATTAAGCAATTTGCTTAATCTACTAGTAGCTTTAAGTTTGCTCTTAAAACTTGCAATGACTTCTGATGAAAGGTATATGACAATTCTCCTAAAGCAGATGTCTATTGTTGGATATATTTAGATTGGTGACATTAGTCATCTGTGTGACACGAGCTCTGTTGCATTTGGTTGTTGAACGCCTATTTTTCTAGTCCGTAATGGGTTGATTGATAGAACCAACTTTCTGTTTCTTCGGTTCTGAGAGAAGCTACAGAAACTTTCAAGTTGTCTGTTTGCTTCAGTTTTATCTGTCTGCCAACAGGACGCTCACCTAATCGTTTGCCAAAAACTAGACTGGTATTTGTTCCTGGAAGGGAATCACCTCCATTTCTGATACGTCTGTGCACTTGGCCTGTCTAGCTTTTACCTCGGGCAAAGGGCCAAGTGTCTGAAGAAGTTTCACCTGTGTCAAGGCCAAGGCGCTGTTGTTCTTTTCATCTAAACAGATGGACTGTTCCCTAAAAAGATTCTACACTCACTAGCAGAGAGAAACGTTGGAATAATTTGGCATAATTTTTATTTTGTTTTCTTGGCTTTGGGGAATGATATTAAAAAAAACAAAAAACAAAAACCAACAACACCCTTTAGACTTACAAGCTTCTAGCTAGTTGCTGAGCTACTTCCAGTGCATGCTCTCTGACATACAAATCATATTTGGTTCATCAATCTTATTTATAAGCCTCGACATGTCCTATTTCTCCATTAAATATTTGACAATCTCAACGTGTTTTAAGATGAATAAATGCACACATTTCTCGAGGCGAGGAAGCGACCATGAAGGTTCGCCAACACCACATGGGGTGCTGTACTTAAGAAACCTGCTGCTCTTAAAACATGTCTGACAGGAGTGCTCAGCCCTGTGGCGTGTATCCAACTCTGGTTTTTAAGGTCCCGAATTATCATCTTACTTGATCTCCCAGACAGTTGTTTTCTTTCCCTTTTCTCCTTGGTGCCAGAAGAGGCTAAAAATGATGGAGGAAAAAAATGTGGTCCCAGATTCCTCTGTTTTCTGTCAGAACACCAACATTCTAGACAGGCCAATGCAAATGTGTGTCCCTTTCAATCCGGGTCACTACTGTGTATTTCCCAAGTGGAGAATTATGGTAATAAAAGCAGTCAGTGGGTTATGGCTAAACCTTCGGAGGTTAATTCCAACAGGTTGTGAAGCCCCCTGCGGAGCTTGGTGAGGGGTCCTGGTGGCATTTTAACCCTTGGACCTTTGAATTCCTATTTCTGATGAGAGAGTGCTACTGAGCAAAGAGGAAATTACACCCCCCTCCCCAGCAATTCGTGCACCCTCCCCTCCCATCATGTTTAGGAGGGCCTACCCAGGTGAAAGGGGTGCCTAACTCCATTGATATGGAATGATCTGAAAAACAGGAAAGTTCCCCTCTCCCATCCTTCTCCACCCACCCTAGCCTCCTCACCCACTGATATGTGCTGTTATAGTAATACCATGGTCCTCTCCCTTGGCTGTCTTTGAAATGTCTCATAGTCCTGAGAGGCAGCCATGGAACATGTGACCAGTCCGAGAGACTGACGTTGCTGATTCCTTTATGCTCTCTGGGGCAGCAGCATGAGGAACTGAGGAGCGATGGGCCCTTGACGCTCCTGAGGTCAACAGTCATTTTGACCCTTTACTCATACATTGTCCCTCGGGCAACAAATATCAAGAGAGTTTCTGGTCTTGCAGCACTGTTTCGGTGCTGGGATATGGCGGTATGGGGTGACTAAGAACATATGGTCCCTTCCTTAATGACTTTACATCCTCATTGGGGGAGAAACAAACAAATTACAGGACAGGATAAGCTCATATAGTAGCAAACTATGCTCTGAAGGGATAAAGTGGGATCTGTAAGGGATACCTGGCAGGTTTGGGAACCCAAAATTTAGGCTTTTAGCTCTGTCCTGCTGGCTGCCTGGCTAGAGCACACCGGGTCAAGGCTTTGCTCTTGTGGTTCTCTGTTCCGGAATGTTTCTTTGCCCACATGTCTGCATACATGGTGCACAATTAAGCTGTCGCTTACCACCATGTGTATATTAATATATTTTATACACACATACATCGGAACCATCTGAAAACAAATTGCAGGCATTCTGATGCTCTACCCCCAAATGCTTCAGCACGTATCTCTAAGAACAAGCCAGTTTTCCCACATAACCAAATAATGGAGATGGGGTCTAGGAATCTGAACCCCTCTAGTTCCATGCAGTGTAACCGGCCATGAAGCAGTTCCAGAGTGCCCAGCCAAGGCCTTTGCAGGACTGCCTCTTGGTGTGTCCATGAGTCAGAGGAGGAGAGATTTGTCACGCAGGGATGTAAGGGGACGGTGCCCCATGGTGTTCCACAAAGAACGCAGGGAGTTCTGGAAGTGTGGTATTCTTTACTTTGCCTGTATAAGGGCTGAAGATCATGAGCCTCTCCTGGCTTAACTCCTGAGCGTCACAGGTGGGACTAGCTTGCGGGGCCCTGCAGTCACACAGATTCTGACACTGAGAGGGGCCCGATGCTCAGCTTAAAGCTCTGCTATTACCATCCTGAAATACTTAATAATTTGGAACGAGGGCCCTCACAGCTTCATACCTGGGCTTTATGCTTATTATGTGGCTGGTTCGGATCCCAGGTCACTGAAATTTTAACAGTTAAGAAACTTAGAGCATCAGCAGCTGCTGGAAAGAACCTCAAGAACATTTAAAAAATGAGTAGAAACAGGAGATTCAGATGTACACAGACTTCTTTGAACCTGAATTCTGTGGGGATTCTGTTATCAGAGCATGCCAAGTGAGTATGACGTCATTTTGCAGTGGCTGGCGGGCATTCTTCAGGCTGCTTAGGGCGAGGACAAGGTTCTAAAGGCTCACAGTGTGGACCCATCTCCAGGCAACACTGGGATAAGGCTTGAATGAGGCTCTGCGCGGGTCACTTCTCTATCCTTGGTCGTGCTAACAGGCAAAGATAGATTCTGTTTCATCATTCACTGACAACTAAGGTCAGCTTTAAAGACTGCTAATGATTCTGAATCCAACCACCCATTTAAAGGAACCCCAAAGGCCAGAGGGATACTGAACCACACCAAAATCCAACTGAAAAATTGTGGGCAAAATCCAGACCGGAAAATTCTTGGGGTACACAGTTGTTCCCTTCATGAAATAAATTGCAAGACTTGATAGAGAGAGAGAGAGAGAGAGAGAGACAGGGAGAGAGAGATATTCATAGATTAGAAAAAAGAAAAAAGACAGGACACATTGACCAATCATAATATATTGATCTCATTAGGATGCCGATTTAAAAGAAAAACTGTAAATAAATGAGTAGGAAACAATTTGAAATTTGAATATTGACTATTTGCTCTTCAGGATTTTTATTCATTATTTTAGCTGTGGCCATCGTGTTATGGTTGTTTTCTAAAAATCCTTGTCTTTTAGAGTTACACAAGAGGTATTTAGGGATGAGATGATATGATATTTGGAGGACAAAATTTCCCATGGCTTAATGGTTTTTGGGACTGGGTGACTAGGACATGAGGGCTTGTTATACTATATTGTTTATTTTTGTGTGCAGTCAAAATTCTTCATAACAAAAACTAAAAAGAACAAAAAAAGCTTACTGGTTAAAGTAGCATGGGATTATAACCTGAAGTATAAAATAAATGCCCAGGAATCAGTAGTAATGCAAATAATTATATTTATGTTGAATGAATACATAAATAAACGGGGAAGAAGAGACAAATGCAGAACCCCAATAACTAATGTAGATACTCTACCCTTGAGAAGGGGAACTCCCACTCCTTAAGTGTGGCCTGGGCCTAGTGACTTCCCTCCTGAGAGTGCCATGGAAAGTAGGGAGAGAAAGAGTGATTTTGCATTGGAGAAAACTGACAACCTCAAGCTAGGTGATCAAGGTTCACATCACTAGTAGGAAGACATACTGATAGCATTGCTCCTCACAGGATGTGGTAAGAACGGCTCTTAGCCTCTGTGGTCCTCCTCTTGAAGACCCATTAACCCAGTGTAATCAGGCAAAACCAAATTGAGGGCAATGCCACAAAGTAGCTCACCGCTACTCCTCAAAACTCTCAAGGCTATTAAAAACAAGGGTGGTCGGAGAAATGGTCACAGCCCAGAGGAACCTAAGGAGAATGACAAATGAATGTAATGTGATATCCTGGTTGGGATCCTGGAACAGAACATGGATATTAGGTAAAAACGAAGACAATGTAAATAAATGTACAGACTTCAGTTAATAATGACGTATTAGTATTAATTCTTTAATTGTAAAAAATGTACCATACTACTGTAAGACGTTAATGATAAGGGAAACTGGGTATATGGAAACTATTTGTACTATCTTCACAATGATTCTATAAATTTGAAACTAGCCTAAAATAGAAAGTGTATTGTTGGTATAAGCTGGTTATTGGGTAGAGTATGGTAGTATGGTGGGCTGAGCCTGTCATGATTTCTCGTTTCTTCTTTTGCCATAAGCAAGCCTGCTTTCCTTAGCTAAAGACTGTTCTAAGTATGTTTGTGAGAGAAGGAATTGAAAGTGACTGAAAGTTGATATTTTGCAGACATTTCCTCTCATCCTCCTGTTCGTCTTCAGGAAGAGGAAGCAGGTTGGTGCTCACTTGAGACTTCAAGGTTGTGGATACATGGGTAGGGAGGGGAGGTGAGGGGGAAATTCTGATTAACACAATAATGTTTTCTAAGAATTCAGGTGGATTGGGCCTCATCCCTCCTCTTCTGTCTCAGCAGAAGCTTCATTCCTTTACACCATTGTCATTGCAGGGAGAAAATACTCCCCTTGGAGAACTCCCTTGAAAGACTTTGGTAGTAATTGTAATATGGCGGTGGGGGGGTACTGGAGGGGTCGGGGTGGAAATACGGTGAGGTTAGGGGATAAAGAAAAATTACGCGGAGAAGATATTTTTCATTACTTTGACTCAAAATGGAGAGGGAGAAATATTATAAGAAGACTGAATTCATTGGCTTTTCCCGTACAAATGGGTCCATTTGCTCGACTGCCAGCTTCTTGCTCAGGCATTAAGGATGTATCTCGTTCATTCTGGACTTGGTAAAGTTTATCTAGCAGGATATTCTGTGCCAGTAGCATGTGACTTTTAAGCACATAAACGAACTTTTTCTTACTTCCAGTGGCTGCTGAGAAGATGCAGCTCAATTCGCTGAGTCTTCCTGTCCCTCAGCAAGAATGCCCAATGGGGCTTGGAAAACAACCTTATTGTGGAGGACCCCTGCCAGCTAGAGGGCGACCCCCTGGGTGCAACTGCTTCTTCAGGGACAAGGTTTATCAAGCAACGACAAAGGCAATCCTCTCTCTCTTTTCTTCTAAGAAAGGAAATGTCGGAGTCCTTGGACCAATTTTTCAATGTCTTTGGGAGCTCTAGGAGTTTGTTTTTCCTAAATATATTCTTTGGAGAAGCCTGGAGAGGAAAGAAAAGTGGTCCAAGTGCACACAGATGGTAAACCCACAGTTCCCATCAACAGCAGCAAGAAATCATCTTGACTCAAGCAGGCCACCTCTGAGGTAGGAAATGAAGCCTTGTGAGAATGAGGAATGGAAGTCCTTGAGTCAGAATGATAGGATGCTCTCAAGAGACCTGCAAAATAGCCCTGAGTCCCGTCTTTCCCCAAGAGGCACATTTTAAAAATGACAGCAAAATAGATATTGGTCTGGACAATCAATCAGGTCTTTGGATATGTTGTTTGTATTTTTCTGCAGTTTTCCTCACTGGACCTTAAATTCATGACTAGAAACGGTTTGGAAAGAATTGCAGAAGAATATAATATAATTAATATAATATAATATAATATAATATAATATAATATAATATAATGTATAATATAAGTGAATATTTATATTCTCTTGAGATAGGGAAATTCTTTCGAAATATGGCATTAGAATGGAACATGAGGAAAAAGATCAGTGAATTTGACACAGTAAAAACTAAAAATGTCTGTATATTTTTTCAAAAACACTGTAAATAACATTAAAACGCAATGGCAATGTTGAATAATGTTTCCAACATAACTTGCAGACATGAGATTTAAACTCTTAATATATATATATAAAATAAAGGAGAAGACCCTAATATGAAAATATATGTAAATAAGTGAATTAGGTATTTATTTAAAAAATTCAAATAGCCAATAATTTTATGAAAAAAAAATTGTCTATAAAACTAGTAAACAAGGTGGAGCACCTGGTGGCTCTGTTACTTAAGTGTCCAACTCTTGATTTCAGCTCAGGTCATGATCTTGGGATTGTGAGATCGAGCCCCGGCTTGGGCTCAGGTGCTGGGTGTGGAGCCAGCTTGAGATTCTCTCTCTCCATCTGTCCCATCTCTTCCCTCAAATAAATAAATAAATAAATAAAACAACTGGCAAACAAGTAAATGTACATTAAAACAACCATGAGGAACATTTTTGCCAAATAAGCCACAAAGGAAAAAATTACTAACGTTGGTAAGCATTCATAAAAAACTAGTACATTCATATATGTAGAATACAACCTGGTATGTTCCTGAAATTTGGCAATATGTATCAAAAGACTTAAAAATAAGTTTCCCCTTTGGCCTAGGAATGAACATAAAAAAATAATTGAGCGTATTTACAAAAGTGTATGTTTGAGGATGTTCAACTCAGAATTGTTGATGATAGCAAAGCAGCTCCTGAGTTGGAATGATAGTCATCAACTGGGAATAGGTTCAGTAAATTACAGTATGGGATGAGTAAGTGGTTAAGAGCATGCGCGCTGAGCGCCTGGGTGACTCAGTCGGTTAAGCATCTACCTTTGGCTGAGATCCTGAACCCAGAGTCCTCAGATCGAGTCCTGCATCAGGCTCCCTGCTTAGCAGGGAGTCTGCTTTTCCCTCTTCCTCTGCCTCTCCCCCGTCGCCTGCCCCCACTTTCTTCTCATATTCTCTCTCTCTTTCAAATAAATGAATAAAATCTTAAAAAAAAAAAAAAGTAGGCATGCCCACGGACACTGCCTGGGTTCACATCCTGGCTCTTAGTACTGGGTGGCTTCTCTGTGCCTCAGTTTCCTTACTTGTAACCTGAGGATAATTTTATAACACCTGCCTCACTAAGTCACTGTGAGAATTAAATGGGTTGCTCTGTGTAAAGTGCCTGTTCTAGTCTATGTGCTGGCTGCTGTGATCATCCCTCCTCTTTCCTTGGCTAATATATGGCTATTAAATATGTTGTAGAACATACAAAAATATGGGGAAATGGACATGATATAAGAAGTTGAAAAAAAAAAAAAAAAGCAGATGGCGGGAGAGTGTCCATAATCCCAATAACAACTCTGTAAATACATAATCTATGTAGGCAAAAAACCCACATGTATATAGAGGGAACAGACCAAATGTTAACAGTGCTTATTTCTGGGTGATCTTTATTTCTTCTTAATAATTTTCAGTATTTTACAAATTTCTACCATAACAATATTCTTGTTTATAATCAGCAAATTTAAAAAAATACAAATCAATTTAATTTAAAAATTTAAGTGTTTAAATTAAATTAAATCAAATTTATTTAATCAATTTAATTTGAAAATTAAAAAAAATACAACAAGCATATGCAAATGTAGGCCTGTTGCCCATTGCCTTGTCTGACAGGGGCCAGGTGGGGAGGAATATCTTTCCTGCTCCTTTGTTAGAGTCTTGAATTTCACCCCACCTTGGAGTTGATAGCCCCGCCTCTTCCTTTGCCATTCCCAGGGCTGGGCTGTGGTCTGGTCCTGGAGGAGCAGAGGAAGCAGTGGCGGGGCCACTGCTGGTTTCTCCATGCTAAGCAGTGGATATTTGAGAAGGCCTTATGGGCTTCTGCTAGAGCAGGTCCTGCTGTTAAACTTGAGTTTCAAATGTTGAGAATCTTTATTTTCCTCTTGCCTTGATGAATAACAGCAAGACGTAGGAGGCAAGGAGGCAGGTGGCATTCATCCTTACCTCTAGATGTGGCAATCAGGGCAAGGTCTTTAAATGGCTTGGCATCCTGTGCTTGCTTTATTGTCCAGAATTGCCAAATGATGGCTTTGTTCACACCTCCCAGGGGAGAATGGGAGGGCGAGAGAGGCCTGAGATCCTAATTGGTTAAGGGAGGCCCCAGCACTGAGATGGGCAAATAAAACAGGTTTTTCCCTTTCTCCTTGGTGGAAAGCAAGAGAGAATTTGGGCGAGTCTAGGTCTCTGAGTCACGAATGGGCTGGTTTCTGTCTTTCCTGGGTGTTTTTGTCTCTCGGTTCTGGAGCCTGGCAAACTGTGGGTGTTTCACAGAACTTGCTGACTGGTGAGCAGATAAAATAAAGAAGTGTCTGGGGATGAATACAGGAATGGATAGGTGGATGACTGGTGGGCTGGAGAACTGGGAGCTGGAGGCCGACCTGCCTGAACTCCTTAATCTTTCCCCTCCTTTAAAATTCCTGGAAGGAAGGGGTGCAGCCCCACTCACAATTCTGATGCTCTCATCACAATCTCCCCCACTCGAAACACCAATGCTGAGGGAACAGCAGGCTAAGCTAAACCAGAAACAGCTGGTTATTTGGTCCAAATAAGGCAGGCTATTAATAGCTGCATGTTAGGAAGGTATTTTCAATGTAGCGTTACTTAGGAGAAGGACAACTGGCAAAATTTCCAAACGAAGTCCCAAATCCTGGATGTCTGTGTAAATAAGCTGGGGTTCATAGAAATCTAGGTTGACAAATGGTGAGGAGCTGTCTGTCATTGGGTATCAGGGGAATCTGGTGGTTAGGACTAGGAAAACCAGTTTCTTGAGATCTTTTGAGACAGGTCAAGAGTTTATTTACAGGTGAGAAGGCAGAAGCAATGCCATTAGAAACTAGGCTTCAGGCCATTAACAAACTCTCAGGGAAATGGAGCACAACAGAGAAACAGCTCATCAGGGCGGGGTGGTTCTAGAAGGACTCAGGGTCCAACCTGAGTGCTACTAACTGGGGGCTCCACTCTCTCTGTCAAGGGGTACCACCACAGGTGAGGGGCTGGGAGATAGGGCCCCAGAGGCCAGCAGCTGAGGAGATCTTTACATTCTCCAGCCAGGATCTAGGTCATTATCATCTCCCCAAACTTTGAACATTCCCACTCCACTGGTTCCTTCTTCCTCTGAGTGCCAACATGCCCCAGGCTCTCTTACCTTTCAAAAGAAAATCTTTAATTGCCCTCACTTTGAACTACCAGCACTGGTTTCCTCTTTTATTGCCAAAATTCTCAAAAAAGTCATCTATATTCAGTGTTCTTCCACTTCCTGTTTACTAGCTCATTCCGTATTTTTTCAGAATATCACTTTCTCTGATGCTTCTTAACTGAAATTGCCACCCAAGATCACCATGCCTCCTAAGTCTCCAAATCAGTCATCCTGCTCAGTTCTCCTCCTTCTCCTCCTCCTCCTTCTTCTTCTTATTTTGAGAGAGAGTGAGCAAATGCAAGAGGAGGGGAGGGGGTTAGGGAAGAGGGGTAGAAGGAGAGGGAGAGAGGGGCGCCTGGGTGGCTCAGTGGGTTAAAGCCTCTGCCTTTGGCTCAGGTCATGATCCCAGGGTCCTGGGATCGAGCCCCACATCGGGCTCTCTGCTCAGCAGGGAGCCTGCTTCCTCCTCTCTCTCTGCCTGCCTCTCTGCCTGCTTGTGATCTCTGTCTGTCAAATAAATAAATAAAATCTTAAAAAAAAAAAAAAAGAAGGAGAGGGAGAGAGAGAGAATCCTAAGCACGCTCCATACCCACCACAGAGCCCAACACAGGGCTTGATTCCATGACCCTGAACTTCTGACCTAAGCCGAAATCAAGAGTTGGATGCTTCACCAACTGAGCGTCCCAGCCATCCCATTTCTGCTCAGTTCTTATTCTTCTTGACTTTTTGGTAGCATTTAACACTGATGACCACTGCTACTACTTGCAACTGTTCTCTTTTTTTTATGGCTGGGGCATCTTGGTGTCTTGATTTCCCCTCCATGTCCTCTAATTACTCTCCTCTCCTTGCAAGTGTAGACATTACTGTAAGGACCTATTTTATATTTTATATTTTAGCCAGAGGCTTCCCTGCTCCCCTTCCCCCAGGGGACTTACTTAAAAACATGTCCCAGAAACCAGCCTCAGGTAACAAAGCTCAAATACAAGGGTGGGTCAGGCCAGGTGGAGACATCTGATCAGTGGGGGGTGCATACTGTCTCCCTAGTTACCAAGGAGTATGGGCCCCACCCTTTGGGAGCCTTTTGGCGCCAATCCTAACCAAGGTGTGATAGGCTGGTTCAAGTGTCTACTAAGGTAAATTGTAATTCAATTTGGTCACATGGCATCACTGTGGAGTTTCCTGTGTGTGTTACAATCTCATTGGCCACCTGTTCGTGGCCAGGCCCGACCGCATGGCCTTTGCCCTTAAAAGCTAGTCTGTGAAACAGGGAAGGGTCGCCCTCTCTTGTAAGAGGTGCATCCCCGAACGTTCGGTTAGATTCTTGATGCTTGGCGTGAAATAAAGCTTTGCTTGACCTTCGCTTTATATCAGTCTCGCTCCTTTAATCACAGACCCATTTTTGGGGCATAACAATTACTTATTAGGACAGTATGGCACGGTGGTCTCAAGTCCCTGCTTTGCGGTGCATGGAACAGGGAACACTGTAAGCACACAAAAAATGTAGACAATGGGCAAAGAACCTGCTTCCTTATGCCCTTGCCTCATCAGAACTCTTATCCATTCCAGGGGTTTCCTCATGGGCAGCACCCTGAATGCCCTTCTATTTCAGCACTTCCCCATCCCGGGGAACTGGAATCTGTTATCACAGGAGGGGCCTGTTTCCTCTACAGATTTGAAAAGTGCACAAGGGAAAGGCCCTGCCGTATATTTCCAGCCCCGGTGAGGAGCACTGTGTGGCATTCCAGAGATTCTCATGTTTTTGTTTGCTTGTTTCTAGAAGGAGCTCAGTTTCTAGAAGGAGTAACCAAATGTGTTTTTCAGGACAACCTTGTGTTCAAGGCTATAGATTTATATTTCTAAGTGCCTGCTGGACATTTTCACATAATGTCTCTGTTTAACTAAAACCAAATCTATGGTTCAGAATTGTCATTCTCCCAGAAAGACTCAAAATCACAACATGACCACTATCGTCTCTCCATCATCCCTGACATACAGACACCCCCCCCCACCCCGCAATTCTGGGGTATCACACTTCCCCACTCCTGTATCCAACCCACTTTTTCTATTCCCAGGACCCTTGCTGGCCAAGCACATTGGGGCCAAGTCAACCCTAAAGCTACATTTTGGTTCTGTCACTTCTGTATCCTCAACTAACCACCAACAGAGTACAGGTAACAATAGAGTCAGGGTGGGCCTCTGGCCTCCCTTCCCATCTTCCTGTTCCATTCTTCCCTGCACAAAGCCTGGGTGACTTCCTTTTCCTAAAGACAGCATGCATTCCCATCTTTGTGCCTTTCGCTTTGAGTATCCCCTCCCTAACTTCCCCCCTAACAAGTTCCTAGCAATCACCCAGGTAAGTGCCACCTGCTGCAGTCTTCCTTCTCCCTACTTATCGTAGCAGGAAGTGACACTTCTTTTGTCTGATCTCTTCAAACATTTAATTTGTACCTCCCAACATGAATGAGAGTAGATAGATCGTTTCTGTCTCCTCCTCCTTTGAGGGAAGGGATGGTATACCCAGTGCCTTGCACATTTTAGGAGATATTCATGTGCATGATTGAAAGAATCACCTTACCAAAACTTTGTACTCAAGAGATCTGTGATCTCCACAGTGACCATCACTAGCTCATTTCCAGTCTAGTTAAGTCTGTGATTGTTGGCCCCTATGGAAAAAAGATTCCGTTAGGTTTAGGCTCCGGGAAAGTGTACACAGCCTAAAAAAATGAGTCAAATTAATGAATGAGCCATTCCTCAAGCATGGGAGTTCTTGAGAGCCAATGAAAGGAAGGACAGGGGCATTTCATGAGAACAGAGGACCAGGTGAGGCCCATTTGGAATTTTCTGGAGATCGAGGCTTGAAGCTTAGATCATGGCTCGGATTCACCACCATCTAGTACTTGGGCCTGTAGCGGGATCACCCTTGGGAATGTAATTAGGAGTTCCTCCTCTCTTTCCTCTTCACACCCTTGTTTCTTTTCTCTTTTTTAGAGTCTCAGTCTATCCCATAACCCATTTCTGTAGCATCTTTGTTCCAAAACTTAGCATTTCTCAGGAACTAAGTAAGGGGCTAAGGCAGAAAACAAGAGAAGCTGTAGATATTTTGCCAGCAGGAGGCGCTGTTCTTGACCACCTAAATTCTGACCCCATTCAGCTCAAAAGCCAGGCCTCTCCTCCAGGAAGCACTGGAGGCATTTCACTAGGAGGTCCGGGCAGACTGAGAGTAGCTGCAGGGATCTTCAGGAGACGGGAAGACGGGAACTAGCCTGTATTTAGTGGAGTTTTATAGGTAGTGATTAAACACTTGTTAAAAAGCAATTATTAAATGATTACATGCTTGTGACTGACCCCTTCCAAGAGCATAGTATGAAGAGCGGAAACATCGCACCATCCAGAATCCTGCTGGAAACTTAGAACCAGAGGCCCCCATTCCAGGCCTATGGGGTGAGAAATCTGCATTTTAGCGCGATCCTGTCATGGTCTGGGTCCATATCAAAGCGGGAGAAGCACTGCCATAGGCATTTTATACTGTTCTCTTAAAAACGGGTTTCCAAGAGCCAGTGTCTGTAAAAGCGGTCAGCAAACCACCACAGGGCAGAGACTTACTTGCCTTCTTCCGAAAGGGTTGAAACCGTGGGAGATAGCCCCGTGGAGGACGTCCTTATCGAACTGTCCCTTCCTCCTAGGGTTCTCATGGCCACCTCCCTTCCCGGCTCAAATCAAGGGGCTGTTGTGCTTTAAGAGGTTGCTGGAGTGGCTGTGGAGGGGAAGGGGGTAGGCGTGGAGGAGTGTGCAGAGATGCTGGGTCATCTGACTCCCCACAACTCTTCCCATACCCCCACTCCCTGGGAGGGCAGGGGAGGTCAGAGCAAGAAGCCTCGGAAGGCTGGACGCTTCCTAGAGAACTGCCAGCTCAGCTAGTTTAAGAGAAAGGCAGCTTCACACCTGGAAACGATCCAAATATCCACCAGCGAACGAATGGTATAGCAAGCAAATTGGGGTATAGCCCTGTGATGGGATACTACTCAGCAATAAAAAGGAATGAATTATTGATAAATGCAGCAACAGGGATAAATCTCAAAATAATTGTTCTGCAAGCAGCCAGACCAGAGAGAGAGAGGGAGAGAGAGAGAGAGAGAGAGAGAGAAATGTATGATTGCATTTATATAAAGCTCTAAAAAATGTGATCTCACCTATGGTGACAGGAGATCTGTGGGTCTTGAGAATGAGGGACAAGTAAACAAGGACAGGAGAGAGGGATTACAAAGTGGGCATGAGCAAAGTTTTGGGGGTGATGGACAATGTTTTCTGTCTTGCTTCTGGTGATGGTTTCCTGGATGTATGCCCCTGTCAAATGCTATCACACTGTATACTTTAGAAGGTGCAGCTTTATCCTATGTCAGTCATACGTCAGTACAATGGGGGAAGCGAGAGAGGGAAGGCTGCTGGTCAGAGTAACCAAGAGCCAGGGAAGAGCAATGAGAAGGAGGATGGAGAGAAGCCTGGAGCCTGAGCAAGATAGAAACCAGAGGTAAGGCGAATCCTGGTACCTGCAGGCCTCTGCACTGTAGGAAGGCGGCCTGCCTTGTTGGGCCCCACCCTGGGCATGGCACACTAGGCAGGAATTCAGCAGGGAGACCCATCCAGGCCCTAGTTCATCTCTGGCCCAAAGGAGTCTTTTCCGAACCAGTGGCAGGCTGGATCCCAGCAACATAGGCTTTCTGTGATGGAGGGAACCTGGACTCCCAAACCGGTCCTGGAATAGACCTCGCTTATCAGAGAAACAAAAGTTAATGGAGGCCTGTCCCTTCTGAGCCATCCCTGGCTCTCTGTTTTCTTTTTTTTTTTTTTTTAAGGAAGTTGCTGTAGCCGATGTTGAAGAGGTTACTGCCTATGTTCTCCTCTAGGATTTTGACATACATTTATTTATTTATTTATTTATTTATTTATTTATTTTTAAAGATTTTATTTATTTGACAGACAGAGATTACAAGTAGGCAAGAGAGGCAGGCAGGGAGAGAGAGGAGGAAGCAGGCTCTCCGAGGACAAGAGAGCCCGACGTGGGGCTCGATCCCAGGACCCTGGTATCATGACCTGAGCCGAAAGCAGAGGCTTTAACCCACTGAGCCATCCAGGTGCCCCGGCTCTCTGTTTTCTAAGCCAGAGTCAGATGGCTTCTGGCTGAAGGGTGAGGCATTGCTCACCAGGACAGTGGCCCCATGGTACTGGAGGGGAAGTTCAGAGGGTAACCTGGGATTGGGGACCTTCTTGAACTTGGTCCATGCTTACTTACCGCATTAGGCAAGGCTGCCTCCCCTTACTTTCACCCTGGAGGTCATCCTAGCATTAAAGGACTTGATGGTGACCACATTCCACATCAGGAACTGCCATTTAACTATATGACTGCTAATCATATGACATTGTTGATCAAAGGAGGTCCTGACAGTGCCCCTTCCAGCTGGGCTTAACCAGCCCTACAAGCTGACTTTCTTTTTAGAGTCAGTTCTGTCCGCTAGTCTGTAGCAGCGATCTCCTCCCCAGCTAGACAACTGTGGGGAAGCTGCATTTCTTCTCAGTGGCTCCCCGGTGATCTTTCTTCCACAGAGGGGGAATGAGAAGCAGTGTCATGCCCTTTTAGGCAAGGCTGGCTAGAGATGTGGTGTCACGGCCATTCACACAGCCTGCTCCAAGACAGACTCCAACTCTGGCTTCATGGTTTTAAAATTAAGGTACGATTTACAGGGGGTAAAATTCAGCCGGTGTGTATAGCTCAATGAGTTCTGATAAACACGTAAAGTTGTGCCACCACTACCCTAACGAAGACAGAGAAGAGCTCCATCTTTTTCAGAATTCCCCCATAACCCCTTTGCCCATGCCTCATCCCAGCCTACCACTCATGTGTTTTCTGTCCCGATGGTTTTCCTTGGCAAAAATATCACGTAAATATCATGAGATATCATGAGATAAATAGCATGAGATGCAGGATTTGGGGTCTTGCTCCTTTCATTTAGCAGGAAGTTTCCGAGGCTTGTGCATATTGTCACATGGATCGGGATCTCATTCCTTTTCACCGTATGGATGTAGCACAGTTTGTTTTCCATTCCCAGTAGAAGGACATTAGGGTTGTTTCCAGCTTTGGGGGATTTTGAATAAAGCAGCCAGAGGATTGTAAACAAAGGTATGTAAACCTTTACGTTTGCGTAAAGGTTGTTGTGCGGACATAGATATTTCTGTCAGTGAGGAGTGGGATGATCATGTGAGATGGTAAGTGTATATTCTACTTTATAAGAAACCACCAAATTGTCTTCCGGAATGATTGCACCCTTTCATACTCCCACCACCGGCAGCATGTGAGATTTCCAGGTCCTTCACAGACTCACCATGGCTTGACATTGTTTGTTTTTTAAGCCATTTTAAAAAAGATCTTATTTATCTATTTATTTGAGAGAGAGAGTGGGGGCAGGGTGTAGAGAAGCAGAGGGAGAGGGGCAAGCAGACACCGAGCTGAGCGCAGTGCCCTGCGCGGGAGCCGATCTCGCAACCTGAGCGGAAACCAAGAGTCGGGCGCTTAACTGACTGAGTCACCTAAGTGCTCCTTGTTTTTAAGCCACTCTAATAAGTGTGTGATGGTACCTCACCGTGGTTTTAATTTGCATTTCTCTAATAACAAGTGATACTGAGCATGTTTTCATGGGCTTGTTCGCCATCCATCTAGCTTTTCAGGCGACCTCATATGTTTTGCACTAGTCTTGTTTTTAGTAGCTGAGGTTGAAGCTCTCCACACGTCAGGGCTCTCCCCTTGCACCTGCCTCCACAGGCTGCTTCAGAAACTCAGACTAAAACAGTGCACCCTGAGAAACTGGCGGGGGTGGGGGGGAAGAGCGGGTAACAAAGATTAGTGTAGGGGCTCCTGGGTGGCTCAGTGGGTTAAGCTTCTGCCTTTGGCTCAGGTCATGATCCCAGGGTCCTGGGATCCTGCATCAGGCTCCCTGCTCGGCGGGGAGTCTGCTGCTCTCTCTGCCCCTCCTCCGGCTGGTGCTCTTTTTCTCTCTCTCTCTCTTAAATATGTAAATAAGATCTTTAAAAAAAACAACAAAGATCAGTGTAATGCTGCCAAAAGAAAGGGTGTTAAAGTGTGATGGAGAAAGGCAGAGTGAGTGTTTTCTCAGATGGATTTATAAGAACAAGGAGAACGGGAAGGGACAAGGAAGCCGTGGTTCCCTTGCAGGAGGGGCAAAGGCACCCTACATCCAGCATGGCAAGATGAGAACCATCCTGCTCTCTAGTCTCTGTGCTTTGGAAGCGGGGACCACATTCTGCTCTTTAGAAGATAAGTCAGTGAGATCCTGTTTCCCTGGGCTGCTCGGGAGAAGTAGGCCAGGGATCCTAGGCAGTGGCTCAGAGATACACATACAAACCTGCAGCTGCGAACATGTGGCTAGAGAGCCAGTCTGTGCTTCCTTGTTTTCAGCTTCTTGTCAAGGTCCCCAAAGAATCTTTCCAAGAGGCTCTCTCCACCCCATCCCCTAGCCCCGCCCCTGCGCTCCGTGGTGCCCCTCTCACCACCGCTGTGCATTTCCCTCAGCTTCGATCCATCAAGAAGTGTTCTCCAGGCTGTTTGATCCCTGGGGCTGGGTATGTGAGTGCTGCCAGCGAGGTTATTTCCCGGCTGTGCTGTCGGGCCCTGGGGGGTCTTCTC
>PISX010016222.1:0-46873 GCA_004024625.1 Mellivora capensis
GGGATTTCAGAATGTTTACAAGTTTGTCTTTTGTTGTTGTTGTTAATAAATGTTCTTGCCTATAAAAATAAATATTGGGAAGAAAACTATTTCAATTCACATTCCTTAATGTAAATACTGAGACAGAGATATACTAACACCATCAACAGTGATTAAACATTGAAGTGCTCAAAATTTAGGCTCAAAAATATTGCTTTGTTCTCTGAGTATATCTAAGAAGCCACTTCTGAAACAGTCTGTGGAAGACCCGAGAGACAGAAGACTGAACTGTGCATACTAATTAGAATTTGTGTTTCTTTAATTTGGGGTAATTTGATTCAACTTTTTTTATTGAAAGATGGTTATTATTTGCTGTTTGATTTTTTAGTATCTCAAATTCCTATTATAATTGTCTTGTTATTTTTTGAATACCAAATACTTTTAGAAAAGATTACCCAAACAATAGTACTGTCTACTTTTCCCGAAGATTATAGGCAGTTTCGTGTATATTTTTTCCTAATGAAAGTGCTTCCTAATTAAACAATTCCATTTGGTGATTTTCAGATGGCATAGACTCATCTCTCACTTTTGGCTCTTCTACCCACATGACATAATGGATCCAACCCTTCTCCAGCCACACAGCTATAAAGGCAAACACCAGTGATTGTTTAGCACTGGGATACTTGGAGAAAGGCAACTTTGAGACTCTTGTAGATCACAGAGAATTTTGAACTTTCTCCCCCTAACATCTTAAAATTCATGTGAAAACAGTTCTAGACTATTTTATTCATCTATCTGCTTTTATATAAAAATTGGTTGCATTTCCCCAATTTTCTCCCAAAATTGACTCTTAAATAAGAGCTACCAATTTAATTTTTTGGGATCCAGCACCTGTTACTAGGATATGTGCACCCCTGAGGTTATATAAAGCCCAATTTTAGGAGCAAAACACAGAGGATACAGATTACTAGCTTCTTATCAAGAATCATAAATAAAAACATTAAACTCTGTTGGAAAGCAGAAAGCAGACTATGGAAGGCAGAATTTCAAGATGCTTACAAAATTCCTACCCCCTGATGTATACACTGGAGGTAATCCTTTCCCCTTCAGTATGAACAGAAACTCTGACTATGCTGAGATATCACTCCTTTGATTATGCTACATTTTTTTACACTGTACGGTAAAAGGATTTTGCAGAGGTAATTAAGACCCACAAACAGAGGGGGAGATTACCATTGGTGGCGCTGATATAATCATGCAAAACCTTTAAAATAGGATCTTAGGGTGAAAGACTAGAAGCAAAAGACACTCACTCCCTGCCTTTACCCATCTCTATTTCTCACCCTCACACACTTGTTTTTTTGCTGGCTTTGAAGAACCACACCACCATGTGTTCTACCACTGTGAGGAGATAAAATTTGCTAACGACCACGTGAGTTGGGCACCCCAAACCTCCATGAGACCACAGTTCCTGCTGACATCCTAAGTGCAGGCTTGGGAGACCCTGAGCAGAGGATCCATATAAGCCATATCTGTAACTATGACCGACATAAATGTTAAGAGAACAAATGGTGCTTAAGGTGCTAATTTTGTCATAATCATTATGAAGTGATAGAAAACCAATACTGAAAAAAATTTAAAATATCATCACAAATCTTAGGTCTCTCTATATTTTTCTTGCTTCTCATTCCTCCCAGAAAGTCTCATAAGGAACAGTGTATTATTTTATAATACACTTTAGTTTACATTTCTTCTGCTTGACATAGGGAATTTTGCAAGAAGCTGGAATGGGTAGTGTAGTAGAGTACCAGGGGGTGGGGGTGGCTTAGCATTTGGAGTTTTTGCTTTGCCCCCTATACTTCCAGTACAAGTCTGTATTTATCTTTATATATCCTATTCTTTCACAAACATATTTTAATAAAGCGGTTTCACCACTAACCATTAACCAAAATCCTGTTACAGGTACATTTAATGTAAAAGCACAAGTTTTATGTTAATATTGCCTGTCTTAGCCTATGTTCTATTTTACCACAATGCTGTTTTTTATCTCAATCTATAAAACAGATGTAGCTAAGTCCTAATTCTTTTTTTTTTTAAGATTTTATTTCTTCATTTGACAGACAGAGATCACAAGTATACAGAGAGGCAGGCAGAAGCAGGCTTCCCGTCATGCAGAGAGCCCAATGCCGGGCTCGATCCTAGGACCCTGGGATCATGACCTGAGCCGAAGGCAGAGGCTTTAACCCACTGAGCCACCCAGGAGCCCCAGATAAGTCCTAATTCTTAGTCATGCTTAAAATTAAGTGGTCCCAACAGGTATTGTCCTTAGATGAATTTGAAAATAGGTAAGAAAGTAAGTAAAAATTTGAACAATAATTTCAATCACCATTAAGTATTTCAGGGACAATGTTGACTTCTAATATCTCTAGTCTCATTTTAAATAAAACATAATTTCTTTCTTTGTAAATGAAAAATGTTTAAATAATTTAAACAAAGCTATATTGCCAATTATTTTATAAAATGGTAAATAATATGTTGTATAAGCATGATACAAGTAATATAATTCATTTTAATATAGTTTTATTTTGTCTTACATTCTCTCTAATATTCAGTGAAGTATTGCTTTTTTCCTTCCATGGTCATGGAAGTTCAAGCAGACTCAAGAGTTTTCTGATCAATCTTAGGTGAGACAAAAACTTCACAATTGCTTTGAACCTTGGAACACTGGCTGAGTTTGGAAATTAAAATGCTCATCCAAATACATTTATCAGAAATTCTATCTTAATTAAAAAATAAGGTGCCCCTCTCCCCACCTTTGACCAGCAAGGACTGGAGAGCAGATGAACCTCTAGTTCTTCCTCAATCTCTCTTGCCTCTTCCCAGAGCTACTGTGTTTGAACTTGAGAATGGAGTGGACAGCACAATGTTAAGTTCCTCTTTGTCCTTTGCTTTAACAAGATGAGGTTACACTTTCGTGGGTATGTTCACGGCTTCTTCACAACCTTGCAACTGCGCCCTTCCATTACTGACTCCCCTTCATGGACAGTCCTTTGGCTTGAGGTGGCTGTTCCTATCTTCCTTTCCATTTGTGATTTTCATACTTTTTAATCCACATGAATTCTCACTGTTTCGGTCAAGTTTTTATCTGGCATATCTTCTTAGATAGGGCTAATTTTAAATGATTCTCTCTTACTTTGCTGCTTTGGGTCCATATCTCGCTACTAGGTTTCCTGGGTCTTGTGCAAATGACAAAAGAGTCTGCAGTTACTTACACAGGTAGCACCAATTCTCCCTCAGACTCAAGCTCTCCCTCCATCCTTCTCTCTTAGCATCTCTGTCTGATAAATAACCACAGACGCTCAGGTATTCTATCTCAGCAATTCAATAGAAACTCACAAATTAACAGCCTGCCATACATCTCCATTTTGCTGTTCCCCACCACAATAAAAAGTGAACACAGGAGAGTTTAATATTATTTACATGTAAATCTGAACCAGAATAGAAGAGTTTTTGCCCATACTCCTTAATACTGAATTTAACTGAAGCAAACAAATGAAAAAAATACTGTGTTACTTACTGTTGGAGTAGATCATCTAGAGGATGCGAACTGCTGGTTGATCCATGAGCTGGAACTGGGTAATCGGAGGTTCCTAATGCCTTCCCTGGTCCTTGGGATGTACATTCTTCCCACCATTCCCACAGTGGGAAATATTTTTAAGAATGCATCCTCGAGAGACAATGTGTTGTTGAGACCATGCAGATGATATATGGGACTAAAGCCAGTGAAAGGCACTCACATAAGCTTTTAGGATTTGGCAGGTGAGTGCAGTGACAGACTAGTTTTGCAGGCACCCAGGACAAGCCTCATGGGTAAGTTTCCTTTTTAACTAAACCTGCCACCTAGAAATCTGGAGCGGCCTGCCTCTCTCCTCCATCTTGCCCCACCACCTTAGTTCTGGGGGGTGGTTTCAGATTTCATCTGGGAAGCTCCCAAGGTGGCAAAGAACCAACAACTGGCAGCCAGTCAGTAGTCAGAAGAAAGGGGTCTTGAGAAAGAAGCATCCTTGAAGGCAATGCCTAGATGGCCATCCACTTCAGAGTGGGGAGGCGTGGGGAGGGGTGGCCCATTTGTCAGATGCTCATGAACTGCTGTGCAAGCACACCGGCCTGTCTAATGCACTTGTTTGGAAAACTACATCCAGCACATGGCAGCAAAACAGGGAAGCAAACAGCTGCTGTGGTGGGCTGAACTCTGTGGTGGGTCATTCAGCGGGACACTGATGATGCCCAGCTAGAGCCTGAAGCCTGAGTTAAAAAGCTGGAAACCAAACTGGATTAGAGAAGGATGTGTGGTTGTTCACTACTCTGTGGCTTCTGGGCTAGCAGACAGGGTGGAAGAGCACGATAATTAGTTGGCGAGCTTGGCGAGCAGTTCTGTAAAGCGAGGAGGGTGCAAGCTGCTGGGCATGTAAGATCTCAGCCCCTAGCACATGTGATTGGTATACTAAGAGGTGGAATCCCTGGGAAGGTGTTGGGAATTAAGAGGAGTATGTTGTGGTAATTGACAGTGAAATGGGCAAAATGCCTGGTGTCTGACCCCTCAGGTAAAAGAAAGCAGAAGCACAGCAACAATAACCCCAGATAGCAGGGTAGCCCCCAATTCAAGGAATGTTCATGATGAGAGAATATACTCCCACTGAGCTTGTTGATACAGTTGCTAAGTCCCAACAAAGGCCAGGGAAAGTATCCAGGCACGGTTGGAGTGGTTATGGGATATAGGTGTGATGGCATTTCTCTGTCTGAGCAGGAGGAAGAGAAAATGAGCAGCATCACCATACACCCTGCCCTTCCTCAGCACCTGAATGGGACTCAGGAGATTCAAGGCATTCACTCGCTTGGATTAGTCTATCTTGCAGGGTGTCTTGGCCAAATGAGAGGTATCTCCCTGGGCATGTGGGAGCCAGGAAATGTATAGAGGAAGTACAACAAATTCTTAAGAGGTTGGGAATGAGACAGACCATCTGGTCTCCTGTCTTTGAAAGCTCCAGTCAGGTCACATTCAATGCAGAAATTAAAGCCAAGATACCACAGTATACCCCTAGCACCTGGTATGGGATACTGATATTCATGCTGAGCCCAGTGATGGGACAAGATATTATGATGTTAATCAAATCATTGCTGATGTGGGGGAAAGTGACAAATCCTAGAAATGGGTACAGGCTGTGGGAAATTCCCAAGACAGAGAAGGAGCTCAAAAAGTCAAAAGGCTATCACAAATGGCTGTAAAATATTCAATAAAAGTAATCAGAAAGCAAATGCAATTTTATCTCTTGCTGCCAGGAACCCAACTGGAAAGAGATAATGGCAACCTCAAGCTGTGTTGGTAAGCCTAAGGAATACCTCAAAGGCTGAAGAAGAGTTCAGACCTGCCCCATTAGCCCCTACCAACCCTGATGGCCCACTGCTCCAACAAGGGTCTCAGGGATACAGTCCCAGCCTGGGTGGGTGCCTTCTATGCCCTGGATACAAGATGTAGGTCAAGACTGCCTACCAACTGGGAACCCATAAGCTGGCCTCCTCTGTGAAAAGTGGTAACTGTCAAACAATAAAAATTGCTAGGGGGAATAAGGAGATAGGAGAAACTATCCAAGAAACTGCACTAAGTGGGTATTGTACACCCTGCTCATAGTGCTTTCAACAGCCCAGTCAAAAAAATCGAGATGTCTCATGGCAGATGACAGTGGACTGCAGAGAATTGAACAACACAATAACTCCCATCCACGTGGCTCAGCCCAATATTGCCACCATCTTGGGTACCTCGGCTACAGTCCCAGTAGTGTCCCATATTTTGCTGGACTTAACAAAAGCCTTTTCCTGGGCACTGAGTCAAAAACTCAATTTGCCTTCCTGTGGGAGGGATAACATTAGATCTTTCAAGTGCCACCCAAGATTACCTGCATAGCCCCACCATATGTCATAAGATGGTATTTGGGGGCTTATCCCTGTTATTCTTCACTGCAGCAGTAAAATGGTCCCTACACTGATGACATAACGTTAACATGTGAAGATTTGTCTCTGCTGCAAGGCACTCTTCAGGCTTTGCTGGAACATCTATGAGGAAAGGGTTGGGAGGTGAGCCCATAGAAAATTGAAGGCCCAGAAACTACCATAAAATTCTGGGTTTCATATGTTCAGGATAAATGTATGTTGTCCCAGAAATTGGGATTGATACAATGTAAGCTTATCCAACTTCTAAAAATTTGAAAGAGGTGCAAGACTGTGTAGGGACTTGAGGGGTTGGAGATTTTTATTCTCCTGTGGGCATAGTATCTCCATCTCTTATGCCACCTTAAAGATAAGACCCATGTAGGACAGAGTATGAGAGCAGCAAGCCACCTTTAAGAAGGCAAAAATAATAGTGTAGCCGATGAAAGCTGTGGCCATCAACCAGACATGGCTACCATTTGAGTTAGATGTGTCTGTGACTCCAGAAAGTACAGGTTGGGAACTGTATCAGGGACAACAAAAGGAAAATTGCCTGTAGAATTTTGGCTCCAGTTCTGTAAAGGGACAGAAACAAGATGTAACCCCATAGAGCAACAGCCTCCTAGTAGTGTACACAGGACTTCTCCAGGTAGAGCCTCTCATGAAAGAACCATAGCAGGAATGGGCTGAACTCAGAGTGGTCAGTCATCACTCATGAACCCTGGATGTTAACTCTGAACTGACATTTGGGCTCTTCCAAAGGTATTAACTCCATGGCTTGGAAAATGGAAAGCCAAGTAGTAGATGATCATGAGTAGGCCCTCTTGGGTAGGATCTGTGGTAAGGCATTTGGGTTCAACTTCAAGACCCACTGTCTTGAATGTCACTATTTTCCATGTCCTAGCTCATAAGTCATTGACACACCCTGGAAATCAAGAAGCTGGTCCCCTAGCTGGGGCATGAACTCCAGCAAATGGCCTTTTAGTATACACAGCAGATTGAATAGAAAAAAGTGCCCTCTGAGTGGAATGGCACATTGCAGAGATGCCAGATTGCTTTGAAATATAAGGACCAACGGTCATAATTAAATTACTAATGGGTAAAACCACTGTGGCTGGATGGACTAAATTAGTGTCCCAGGCTTTAATACATTTGAATGATCAACCAGTAGGATCCATTGTTCCACATGTCAGACTGGGGACCCCTGCTAAGACATCCAACACCTTAAAGGTATGGGAGGCCCAGAAGACAGCCATTGCCCTGACTCTTATTGTGAATCAGTGTGCTGTGCTGCTAGGAACAGCAAATTCCATGGTACCTGAGAAGGCATTACCTACTGGAATTTGTAATGGGTTACACTGCCAAGGTGAGTGAGTTACTTCACAACCCTGAGTGAAAGGGAGCTACTCAATCTCCAGGGGGATTCCATTGTCTAGCTGCAAGCTGGACCTGTGAATAGGTACTATACCTGGAGGGAGCATGCACCATTGAAAGAAGATAGAAGGCAGGAATCCTGACTTAGCATATCCCATCCCTAGCCCATTGTTTCATGCCCATTGTTTCATTCCTGACAGTGCTGCATCCTCTGGTCAACATATATGATATGCACAACAGGCCAAGTTCCTAAAACTGCATCTACATTAGCATCTAAGGGTCAGGCTACAAGTGTAATTCTTATAAAAGAGGAAGCCTTTCCCATCACAAATTCCTATCAAGTTTTTGTCTTTTTGACCTTAGCTTTCTGATGTTCTTGTTGTGTCTGGTCACAGATTGGACACCTGATGGAAATACTTTTCTTAAAATTTATTTGTCAGAGAGAGGGAGAGAGAGAGAGCGAGCACAGGCAGACAGAGTGGCAGGCAGAGGGAGAAGCAGGCTCCCTGCCGAGCAAGGAGCCCGATGTGGGACTCGATCCCAGGACGCTGGGATCATGACCTGAGCCCAAGGCAGCCGCTTAACCAACTGAGCCACCCAGGCGTCCCTGGAAATACTTTTCTAAGTGGGTCCATTCACATACTTAACAAAGGGGTCAGTTCAGCTTCTGGGCATGTGGGCAACTGCCTCTCTCTAGTTCATCAGCATTGCCATTGCCATGGTGGATATCAGCACTCCAGGGAGGGGACTGGAAGACCATAAAGCAGTACATTAAGGAAGAACGAGCTAGGACAAGTACACTATTGTCTGATATCACCAATACTGACCCAGAAACCTGGCCTATGGAACACTAACACTGGCCATAGGTGCCCATCAAACTAGACCAGAAGTGTCCTAGAGATACCACCATCAGAATCATGGGTGGCTATGCTCAGATTTGGGTTGAGTTTCTGAGGCTCACTCCAGGTTATTGGCCTTTGAAGCAGCCAGGACCTCTATATTGTGAACAAAAAAATGATTCTAAACAGAACCAACGTAGTATCAGGAATATAGAATGAACACCATTGGAACTGTGTGGTCATCCTGTCAAACCAATGGATAGCAATTGGTTTGGCACTGACTGGCCATGCTACACAGGTATTTACTGAGCAGCCCCCAATGGAACCCGCTGATTGTGTGGCATAAATTACTGGTCATGGCTCCATCTGAGTGGCTGGGCCACTGCACCCTGGGTTTTCCCTGGGCATAGGGAAATTACTCCATGGTAACAAAAATTGCCAAGCTCCCTCTTCTCAAGGCCAGATGGGCACATTCTATTTTCCACTATAGTGTGATCATTTGGCTACTGTTGTTATTCCTTCTATTGGCCTGAAGGATGTAATAAGATATGTAGAAGCACCTACTAAATCTACCCAACAAGACTTTGATAATAGCTAGCAAAGCCTGAAATGTCTCTACTGAGAAAAGCTGTCTCCAAAATAAGATGGCCCTGGACATTAATACTTCCTTTTGAGGACACATCTGTGCCATTATCCAAACAAAACTTTGTGTTCATACACTGATGAGTCAGCTAATGTGTCATCTTTATTAAATCACATGAGAACAGAAGTGAATATCCCAAGTGATTTGATCCACAGCTTTGGTAACTTAATTCAAATCATGGGCTCTTGGTTGAAAAAATTGTTACTTATTTTGGGAATCAGTATTTTAACCAGTTTTCTCTGCCCAATGCAACCAGAATCCACCAAATAAGCTACCTTCATGGTTGTGAAACCCTTTTCTGACTGCTCAGGTCACATAGTGAAAGATAGGGGTGTGTAAGATTGTAAGATTGTCCTAAGGGGCAGAATGTTGGAGGAGCTCATCGAGAGGACATTGGCTGTGAGTAACCTACAAACTAGACCCAGGGAGCTAATGGTTCCCATCCCTTCCCTTCCCTTGTCCTTGGACTATATGTTTTGCTCACTTTTCACACAGTGGGAGCTGTTTTCAAGGATTCAGTCTTGAGGGAGCAAGGTGCTGTGTTGCAAGGACTGTGTATGTGCCCACCCCAGTAAAGTCCTCTCTATAAGCTTTTAAGATTCTGGTGGGTGATTGCAGAGAGATACTCATTTTGCAATCTCCTAAAACAAGCCTTGTGTGTAAGTTTCCTTGGTTATTAAAACTGTCACTCAGCACCTGGAGTGCCCTGAATCTTTCTCCAGCTCTCCTTGCCCTCCATGTTCAGGGGCCACTTTCGGATTTTATCCAAGAGACCTTGAAAGTTGCAAGCCAACACTTACAGTATTATAGATTTATGGATGAATGTTGTATTTTCCTTATATAATCTATATTATTTAAGCTATATACAATGATGCTGTACTGTACTCCAATCAGAAATCAAAACAACATAATATTTATTTCTTTAAAGACAAGTGATTTTAAAGGAAAGGAGGAAATTTATGATTATATCTTTCAGGGCTTCTATTATTATTTCTTCAATTTTTTGCCGGATTATCACCTCAATCTCACAAATGCTCTCCATCCAAGACTGGGAAGTGAGCCTGGGTCATGGGAGACATGGTTCCAATGCTCAGTTTCTTTTGAAAATTGTTCACCCAAACGTGAAGTCAGAGAGGGATATGCTGCTCTCATACCCTGCTCCTTTGTCCAAACACTGAAGTTATAACACTTGCAAGCTTCAAAGGAAAGTCTTCTTTTAACACTCATTTTTATTTTTGAAACAGGGAAAATATGCCTAGCTAACTACATTTGTTAAGGTTGGTATTTTAAAATGTTATCTAACCTATAGAGTGTAAAGGATCTTCTTGCACAGAATACAGAAATATACAAATAAAATATATTTGTTTCTGACCAATTAGAACCGTTACTTATCTCACAAAACAGAAAATTCATTTAAAGCAGTGCTTGCTTATTAAAAAGTCATTTGTGATCAGAGTAAAATGCCAGAATTCTGAGTTTCTTACACACATACGTAATATGTGGCAAATGTGCATCCCTAAAGATTCGCTCAATTAGAAAAAGGAAATTTTACATTAACTTAGCCTCATAAGTATGTATATCCAAGACCGAAAAAGATCTTAAAATTTTAATGATTGAAACCTTTAAATGAACATAAACCAAATAGAAACTCTTGGTTAGGAGAGTGGAAACTGAGTATAATTTAGTAACTGCTTCACTCACTGGTCAGTATGAAAAAAACTTACAAGCATATCACTTGAAACAATTTTACAGGTGGAAACATGAAAGATGATATTACTCTAACTTCTTTTTTAAATTATTTATTTATTTATTTATTTGACAGAGAGAATGAGATCACAAGTAGGCAGAGAGGCAGGCAGAGAGAGGGGGCACCTCTCTGCTGAGCAGAGAGCCTGATGCTGGGATTGATCCCAGGACCCTGAGATCATGTCCTGAGCCGAAGGCAAAGGCTTAACCCACTGAGACACCCAGGCGCCCCTTACTCTAACTTCTTAACCTAACTTTTCTTCTCAGCAAATAAAAAATGTTGTGTTCAAAGTCTAACAGGATTTCAACATTAATCTAAACAACCTTCCTTGGTAAAATTATATATATATATATATATATATATATATATATATATATATATGTATCACAGTTACTCCTACTATCTGTATATTTATATTAGCTCTTGTATAAGATTATAAACTCCTGGATTACAGAATTTAAGTGTTATTCATGCCTATATTGTGTGGAGTTCACCATGGTGCTTTGTCATCAATAATTATTTTCACAATGGGATCTAAGTCCATTGTGTGTCCACTAGGGAGAATATGTCATATGTAGACAAAAATAAAACCAAATAAGATAATATTGTGCATGATGTGTAAGTTTCTTCAAACTTTAGAACTTGAACAGAAGTTCTTAGACCCAGTCCAAAAACCATCATTCTGTAAGTTTGACTTTATTCTTACATTACAACTATGGAAGCAAAGGATTTTGTTGAATTATAGAACAAGTGTAAGAGTGGAAAGAAAGCATGAAGGAAAACAAGCCTTCTGTCTTTTTGACATAAAAGTGAATTCCTACTGGGGAACTGAGATGAAAGTACTCTCTAGATATGGTTTATATCTGTATTACAGTTAAACTTCCCAAGTTTTATCCAACACTCCATCAACAGTTCCTGAACCAGAGTCTGGTACAGAATAGTTTTGCTTTGTTTTAAATAAATATTTGTTGAATGAAGAATCTAACTATTTTACTGAACAAAAGAGATATAATTCATATTTCTCTGTTAAATAGCTCAGGAATACTGGCTTTGAGATTTAAATGTTACCAACTTCCAGTTCTCTGTCAGTCTCTGAAAAATGGGTGGAACACTAAAATAATCATGAGTTGGAACTCAGTAGATTTGCTCATTCCTGGTCTAAAACAAAATTTCCTGTTCCCACTTACAGTCTTCAAAAGATAAATGAATTGGAGGAAATGTTCTATTACTTATTATTTATTTATTCAATAAAATATTGATTAAAGACCTATAAAATATCAGACACATTAAAAACGTACTAAGTATATGAAGAGAGGTTCATGGTGGTTTAACCTAGCTTGGTGGCCCGATGTCTACCTCATCTAAGGGAAATTAAAATGGAAACTGAAGAATGAGTAGACAGTATTTAATTTCGGTAGGTACGTGAGTATGTATGTGTTGGAAGGGTACTGAAGGTTTTACACCAACGTTAATTAGGAGGTCAAAAGTACCACAAATGGTGTCATGCATCCAAGAATTGGAAAGAAGTCAGTACAGTTGGAGAGGAGAGAATATGGCCCAATGCCAGTTTAAAGTGGACAAAGTGCACAGTGACCAGATATGAAGGCTTTTCAGTTAACAGTAAAAACTATCAATCCTAAAAGAGAGAAAACCATTATATATTGCAACACTTTCCTCAAGACACAAGATTTTGTGTATTTACTGTGTTTTTGTGTATTTACAGTATATACTGTGTGTATAAAGCCCTCTGCCTCACATGAATACTGCAAAATCCTTTCTTTTTTCTTTCCAAAAGGCAGTTATTAGAAGGATGTTTTGTGCCACAACTGTGTGTCTCTAATTTAGGGTGGCTCAGGCAGTTTAAGTGTCAGAATCTGGATTTCGGCTCAGGTCAAGCATGGTCTCCAGGTCAGGAGATCGAGGCCTGGGTCAAGCTTCACACTCAGTGTGCAGATTCTCTTGCTCCCCCTCTGCCTCTACCCCGACTCCTGCTCTCTCTTTCTCTAAAATAATAAAAAAAAATCTTCAGTATTTAGTAAAACTACTAAAAACATTTAGTAAAAATACTAAAAATAGTCTTTAGTATCACATTAAGCAACTGTAATGTGATACCAAACTGAGTTTGAGAATTCTTTTTTTTCATGCATGCAGATTTTCTTTAAAAGGAAAAAAATATATTTTTAATAAAAAACGGGCAGTGTGATTTAAAGAAAAAAATCACAGTAGGAAAAAGGGCACCCAGACAGTCAGAAAGACTCTTGCAGTGGGTTATTAAAAACATGAGTTGCCTATTAGACCCGAATTTAATGGTGTTAACTGACACTGACAAAGTCTCTTTTCTAACAGAGTGGTGATTTGGGGTTTGTTCTTAGGATTCTGCTCTCTGCACATTCTAGATAAATTCCAGGTGATTTACTTGTGCTACATTCTCCAGACATCATCTCCCCCTCCTTAGTTTTCTCCTCACAGCACGGGGAGCAGTGTCTTAGGCTGGACTCTCCGTTGGCCCTTGGGGAACTAATTCTGATTAGTTGATTTGCATTTAGGTTTAAGCTGGATCTCCTTCCTTATGTTTTACCATGATTTATTCACCTTCAAATTCAAAGGCACCTGAAAAATTATAACACCTTTATGACATATTTAAGTGAATTCCTATCTAACATCATCAAATGCACCCTCATTTCAGTAGACAAAGTCTTCTAAAACTAGAAGACTGATCCCTCAATTGCCTACTTCATCTGACAAAGGAGACAACACCTTTCATTTAGATCCATAAAACAGGTTACAAATGTTACTGAAGAACTAAAAACACTAAATTTTTTTACCAGCGTGAGGCTTCACAGCTGTGTACTGATTAGCTGTCACCATCCAGTTGTCCCTAATACGTACCAAACACACTCAACCTCTCATCCCTTTAGTTATTTTGCTACATTTCTGCAATTATAACCAAATTGCAGTGACCTTTTCCTTTCCGGTGGCAAATCTACACATCTCTTCAGGCTACTTAAATAGAGATTGTTCAACTTCTTTCCCATAAAATGCCACACAGTAAGTACATTAGGATTGCAGGCCAGATGGTCTTTTCCCAACTATTAAAACCTGTCATTGAAGGGCAAGGCAGCCACAGACCATTTATAAATGACTGAGCATGTCTGTTTTCCAATTAAACTTTATTTCCAATAATAGAGAAAACCAGACTGTCCCTGCAGGTTTTATTTACACAGAAGCATTTTAATCTTCTAAAATACAATTTGGGATAGTTCCTTTCTTCTCCTCTACCTCAGCAATGTGCCAGTATTATATTTCAGGCATATGATTAACTCTCAGTTTTAAATTATCCTGTTAAGTTTTTTAATCCCACATTTTGGGAGAAAAAAATGTCTATTTTTAGTATAATGTAGCCTCTACCAGGTGTCATCTGAAAAATACTGGGATTTATATTCCTCCATACACATCAACCCATTCATGGTTCATGTGTAACTGAGGTCCTCCTATGTATGCAGGTTTCCAATAATTAGGTGTACCAACACGAGACCTGGGGAGAGAAATGAGTTATAAGAGACAATGACTTCGACCATGCGAATGGAATCCTCTATGGAGGAAGTCAGCAAAAGCAATGGACTTCCTCAGGCGCAGCAGTGACAGAGGTTTTAGAACCTACTCTTGAACCAGACCAGTTCTCACTACAAGGGGCACAGGGACTGTGTTTCTCAAGAACAGTCCCTCAGATATTGCCTCTGAAACGGAGGAGACAAGACTAAATGAATATTTAAAAATCTGTGTTTCATGTTAATCAGAGATCTTATCCAATATGGAAATTTAACCTCATTAAAGGACATTTTAAAGCATATATAGGTCACAGAGAAGACAATTGATTCTGGAAGGAAGTTACGAGAGTTAAAAAAAGAAAGCAAAATTTTAGTATACTCATACATATATAAATGATGCAGTAACATTATAGGGATTAAAATTAGGGAAGAAAACGGTGGTAGTGGCCTTTGAATTAATTTAGAATGATGGTTTGAGTTCTTCACACAGCTTCCTGGAATGGCCATGCTTTTGCAGAACTATCACGTTAAAATTTGCTATACTAAACAAACTGAGGGTTGCTGGGGTAGGGGGGTATGGAGAGGGTGGTTGGGTTATAGACATTGGGGAGGGTGTGTGCTATGGTGAGTGCTGTGAAATGTGTAATCCTGATGATTCACAGACCTGTACCCCTGGGGCAAATAATACATTATATGTTAATAAAAAATAATTTTTAAAATTTTGTTATACTTACATTCCAAGAAACTGCTACACAGATCATTCAATACAAGAATTTTCCAATAAAAATTTGCTTTAAAAATGAAGGGTAAGACATAAACTATGATAAATTATCATTCTTGCCAAGATGATCAAGTCTCTTGTAAAAACTACTGAGTATCATCAGTCCAGGAAGTATTTTCTAAAGTCTTTGAAGTGAGAACCTTCATAAATTGTATTTGTATCATTTAATGCCAGCAATTTTGGCTCAGTTTTTCCTACTGCACAGGTTTTTTTTTAAGCTAGAGATATAATTGGCCTCACTATTTTATTAAAATATTCACTTTGACATGCATTTAGTGAGCTAGTTCCTTTATGACACTAGGTTGCCAACAGTGTTAGGCATTAGAGATACAAAGTTGGATGTGAGCAGACATGGACATACTCACCTGAACATTTCCCACAGAGACCCCATTCTGCCTGCTGTAGTTGCTTGAAGCAGAAACCAGGAGAATGGTGGAGGCTAGGAGGAGGGACAGTGTTGAGGGAACTATTACCAAGTCTCTTTGTCTTTTGGCAGGAGCACAGTACATTGCCAAATTTGAGTTATATCTGGAAGTACAACCTCTGATTACCTGGAAGTTCTTCATTCACTAGATAATTCTTTTGTCACAGGTTTATTGACTCCTTCAGCAGGTGTACCTGCAGTCTCCATGCAGACTGGCTATTTTATAATTACATTCTCACACTTTCATGCATGTTATATCTGCATATTGAAAAAATCTATAGCTATCTGTACCATGATTTAAGTCTAAGTAATAGAGTATGGAGAAAAATTGATATATATATGTATACACACACACACACACACACATACATACATATATATATGCACACACACACACACACACAGAAGTGGGCCAGGATATTACCTTTTGATAATCAAGAACTATAAGTGAGAAGGTGTATTATCAGTGTAAAGAACTTCAAATCCTAACATGTTTTATTAACCCAAATTGCATTTGGAGTGCCATATGTAAACATGATCTTGTACTACAGGGTAATTGACTTAGTATTGATATCCATTTATGTATTTCTGCTGTAAGAGCGATTAAGAGTAAGAATAATATTCCTTTCTCTCCTCCCTAAAGAAAAGGTCATACATTGGCATTTCCATACTAAAACGTCTACTTAAGAGGTTTATAAATGTTTTTTGTACTACAACTAAAATGCTATTGAAGCGCATTTAGCTGGGAAGATCTCTCATCATCTAGCTTTTGGTTTTGAGTCTGAATTCAATAGAAAGGACTCACACAAAGTACAACTCCTAGACTTCTCTGAGTTATTACTGTCAAATTGTAAAGGGTTGTGAGACAGAAGAAGCAAACCCAATATGGCTATTCATCATGAACTAAGAATCAAGAAACCATCCCACTTTCAAGAAAACTCTTAAGCTTCTACCTCAAGGAAAGGATAAAGAAATCATTATTAAGGTTGAATTTCTCACTACACATGTGCATGGGACTTAAAGCATATACAGTTTTATAGTAGAATGGAGGGGAGTGGGGAGATGGGTTAGCTCAGTTATGGGTATTAAGGAGAGCACGTATTGCATGGAACATTGGATGTTATACACAAACAATTAATCATGGAACACTACATCAAAAGCTAAGGATATACTGTATGGTGACTAACATAACATAATAATTAAAAAAAGATGTGGTTTGGGGCGCCTGGGTGGCTCAGTGGGTTAAAGCCTCTGTTTTCGGCTCAGGTCATGATCCCAGGGTCCTGGGATCGAGCCCCACATGGGGCTCTCTGCTCCGCGGAGAGCCTGCTTCCTCCTCTCTCTCCCTGCCTGTCTCTCTTGCCTACTTGTAATCTCTGTCTGTCAAATAAATAAATAAAATCTAAAAAAAAAAAAAGAAAAAAGAAAAAAAAAAGATGTGGTTAATATATACAATGGAATATTACTCAGCCATCAGAAATGAATACCTACCACTTGCATTGACATGGATGGGACAGGAGAGGATTATGCTAGGTGAAATAAGCAGAGAAAGACAATTATCATTTGGTTTCACTCATATGTGGAACATAAGGAATAGCACGGAGGACCACAGGAGAAGGGAGAAAAAACTGAATGTGAAGAGGAAAAATTCAGAGAGGGAGACAAACCATGAGAGACTCTGGACTCTGGGAAACAAACTGAGGGTCACAGAAGGGAGGTAGTAGGAGTATGGAGTAACTGAGTGATGGGTATTATGGAGGGGATGTATTGTGATGAGGACTGGGTGTTATACACAACTAATGAATTGTTGAACAGTACATCAAAAATTAATGATGTACTATGTGGTGGCTAACTGAACATAATAATTAAAAAATAGAACAAATGAAGTTATTCCTTGCATTAAAAAAATAGTTGGGACAGTTGGCTCAGTTGGTTAAGCATCTGCTTTCAGATCAGCTCATGATTTAACGATTCTGGGATCAAGTGCCACATCAGGCTCCTTGCTCAATGGGGAGCCTGCTTCTCCCTCTGCCTGCTACTCCTGCTTGTTCTCTCTCTCTCTCTGACAAATGACAAAATAAAATACTTTTTAAATTAAAAAATAGTTAATATAGATTATATGATGTTTATTTATAAGATTTTCCCCCCTGGCCTTTGCCATGTCTGTTTAGATACACACAGCTATGAAGGTCCTCCAGTTATAGGTATAGTGTTAAACTGATAATTGACCTACTTAATTCTAAATCTAGCAGAATAACAGCCCGATTAGTTTGAACCAGCAGTGAAGCTGTTCATTCATTCAGTTCAGGTGTAGAGAGCACAACCATATTATCATGCATTTTTTTTTTCAGCATTGAGGTCACAATAATGTACATAGCAGAAAAGATCTTTGCCCTCATGGAAACAGTATTGTTTTCGAAAATAGACAATAAGCAACTGAGAATTTGAATAAGAAAATACTGTAATAAGTACTAAAAGGAATAAAAATGAGTGTCTGGAGGTGACTGTAGCTGGAGACCAATGAATCAGAAAGAAAATGGTAGGAGATGGTATCAGCAATGGAAGCCTGGACACACCACATTGGCCTATTTAGCACAGGGTAAGGGGCTTGAATTTTATTGTCAATTGCATTGGAAAGACACTGGATGCTTTTACTTCGGTTAAAGCATTGTCTTCATGTTCCTTTATGACAGCTATATGAAAAATCATCAGTTTAGGGGAAGTAGGGGAAATGGTCAAAAATTAGCTGCTGGAAAGAATAGTGTTGAGTCTTTTGTCAATAGCCTGATGAGAGTTTGGACCAAGATGCTTAAAATGGAAGGAAAAGGGGTACCTGGGTGGCTCAGTCTATTGAGTGTCCAACTCTTTATTTAGGCTCAGGTCGTGATTTCAGGGTCCCGGGATTGCTCCTCAGGTTCCATGCTTAGCAGGGAGCCTACTTGAGGATTCTTTCTCTCCCTCCACCCGCTAACTCTCTCTCTCTCTCTGTCTCAAATCAATAAATAAATCTTTAAAATACAATAAAATATGTATTTTCAAAAAATATACATTCACAGAGCATGCACAAAAATACATCAGTGTCATTTTGTGGATCAAGGCACCACTGATCTCTCCTCAAACCTCATAGGTGAGATTTTTCTCCTCTTGAGATTCTGGGAGTCAGAGATCCAACCAACGGTATTAACCGGTCCATTTCAGTGACTAAAATAGAGTTATACAGAAGTGGGAGTGGACAAGCACTTTAACATAAAGGCATTCTCCCAGATCTTAAGAGTTTCCACTTTAAAAATTAAAGATGGTCCCTCCTATCTTCATTGTTTCAGAGAATTCTATTAGTTAAGTCAAACTTTAAGTTCCCTTTGTTATAAAATAAATACGTGTTATATGGAATTCTAATGAAACATGGTCTGCGAGTTATTTGAGAGACTGCAATTACTTTTGCCTATTAAATTTCAGAACTGAAGTGATTTATCATTCTTATCAGAATGGTTTTTCTTATGGTTCACATGGCTTATGTAACCAAGGACAAAATAATCAGCATAATTTAATTTTTTTAATTACGAAATACATATTTCCCATCTTGTATTTTAAACAATGTTAAATTTTCAATATTATCAGTGTCTCAAAACTATTTGTGGTTAAATTATCTACTATCATATAATTATATACACAAATTGTGATAAATGATATTTCCCTAATGGCATATCAGTATTAAAAATATGAAAACTGAAGTTTGAATTACAAATGTTTAATTAATAAGAATATATTGTATTTTAGAGATAAATTTAAACTTCATCAAACTTGCAGGGACTTTGAATTACTCCGGTTTTCAAAAATATGACAGTTTCAGTATTAGGATGGAAGTTTTGAAGGATAAAATCACAATATGACTTTGCTTAGAGGAGGGAGATGTAGAAATTGTAATAATTTTATTTTTAGTCCCTTTGTCATCTCAAGTTCTTCTTTCCACTTTTGTACTACATTTGAAACACACTCTTCCTGACATCTAGAAGTATAAGTAAAAATTAAGGAAAACCTATATAGTAGCTGAATTTGCCTGCCCTTGCTCCTACCCCTAACAAGGTCATTAACATTCTCTCCCTCTCTCCCAGTTGCTCCCTCACTCCTCATAAACTTGACTGGTGTGAAACAAGCTCAGCAGAAGGATCAGGGTCCTTAGGGCCAGGTTACCCAAACAGCATATATAATCTCCTTACTTCTCTGATTAATTTGGAAAATACTGAAATATCATATACTGTTATTCAAAGGCTACCCATGAATCTCTTAAAAGTCATGTTGCAGGGGTGCCTGGAAAGCTCAATCAGTGGAGCAGCAGACTTGATTTCGGATTTCTGCTCAGGTCATGATCTCAGGATCTTGGGATGGAGCTTCACTCACCGGGGAGTCTACATGTGGATTCTCTCTCCCTCTGCCCCTCCTCTACATGCTCCTGTGTGCTCTTTTTTTTTTTTTCTCTCTCTCTCTCTCTCAAATAAATAAATATATGTATTTTTAAATTCACCTTGTAAATGGTCATCTTGCACCGATAAGGATAGAATATTTTATGGGATGCCTGGGTGGCCCAGCTGCTTAAGCATCTGCCTTCGCTCAGGGTCCTGGGATCAAACCCTATGCTGGGCTCTCTCTTCTCGGTAGGGAGTCTGCTTCTCCCTCTCACTCTCCCACTGTGCTCTTGCTTTCTATCTCTCAAATAAATTAATAAAAATAAAATAAATTTAAAAAGAAGAAGAAAATGCTCTATTTTCATCCCTTACATAACTCCAGAGCTCTCATACAGACTGTTGCAGTTGTTCTGACTTTGTAGGAAGATGAGAAGAGATATACATTTGTTTATTTCAGAGCTAAAGTTGTGACATAATAACTACCACTTGGCAGACCTAACCATAATGGAATTCCAGGTCATCAGCCTCAAAATGCCACAACAGGGAATAGCTACCACCTGCTTTACAAAAGCGTGAATTATTTTTCCCAGGTGCATTTAAAATTTGGCTAGCTACACTGGTTTTCTTTGCCATAATATTCATGAAGGTAATATTACAGCAAATAATCATATGTATTACATTTAATAGGATAATCTTGTTTGTTATAATAATAGTAGTTGTGTTCCTAAAAAATATTAAATTATCCAGAAACACATTATTAAAAAAAATTAGGGGAAGAAATTTAGAAGCTAGGGAGAGTCATAATTATGAAGCAAATTATTTGCCTCATAACAAAAGGAAAAATATTTTTTCAGTAGGTATGTTTGGATTTTAGGAAGCAAAAAGTTGGTTCTTTATAATTGACATGATTAATGTTAGAGAGGTCTCCTTTATTTTTTTAAATTTTTTATAGCTACAACTATCCTCTTATTATTATTTTTTGCTTGTGCTTTCTCTCTTTCTGTCGAATAAATTTTTTAAAAATCTTTAAAAAATAAAAATAAATGCAACTTTAAAACCTCTTGTGCTTGTAGTTTATCATGTAAAGTTCAGTTCATTACCCATTGTCATTGGTTGGCCAATACAATCTGCTCTGACTTTTTAAAAAAATGTGTCATTGAGAGAAGAGCATATTATTTTATTAGAGAAACTTCTCTCAACTGTTTTCTCCTATATAGTCTTTTAATCAACAAAAAAATTCTCAAGAACTTTCTGACTCATTCTATACTTACCTCGGGGCTTCAAACTACTGTATATATGAAAGCCTCATGGAACTCATGCTCTTGTACATTTTCTCTGGCTGTATAACACGTTACCAGACATTTAATGAGTTAAAAATGCACAAATGTATTATTTTACAGTTTTATAGAGTCTCTCCAGATTAAAAATCAAGGTGTTGTGGGAACTGCATTTCTTCCTGGAGACTCTAGAGAAAAATGTACTTCTTCTGCTTTCCAGCTTCTAGAGGCTCCCCACATTCTGTGTCTCATGGCTCCCTTACTCCATCCTCGGAGCCAGAACACTTGCATACCTCTGACCATACCTTTGGGGTCTCATTTCTGACTGTCCTCTTCTGCCACCACTTCCACTCTTAAGGATTCATGCAATTACACTGTGCTCACCTGGGTAAGCCAGACTCCTCTCTCTGTTTAAGGCCAGCTGATTGATAACCTTCACTCCACCTGCAACTTTAATTACCTTTGCAAATGTAACCTAACATAATTTATATGTCCTGGAGATTAGGATTTGGACATTTTGAGAGAACATTTTTCTTCCTACCATTCCTAACAAATGGACTTCTTATATGCATCTGTGGTTAACTACAAATTTCAGAGTGAATAAAAATGCAGTCGGAGGTGTGTGGGTGACTCAGTCATTGAGCTTCCAACTCTTGATTTTGGCTCAGATCATAATCTTAGGGTCCTGAGATTGAGCCCTTAGTGGGGCTCCGCACTTAGTGCAGAGTCTGCTTGGGATCTTTTCCCTCTGCGCCTTGCCCATGTGTATGCACACACTCTCTCCCTCTCTCAAATAAATAAAACTTTAAAAAAGAATGCAGTCATATACTTTTCTCCTTGGCAAATACTAGCAGTGAAGTGGTAAAGAGAAAATAGTAGTCAATTCCCACACTCCATGATCACTCATGGAAAATAATAGACAATTCAATAGTTTGAATAAATCTCTCAGTAAATAGATTAAATTTACTTATTGCTTCCCTTCCAACTCTTTGAGACATAATTAAATAAATTTTCCCTTGCTGCATTTGATAGTATTAATTTAAGATCATCATGTATATGTTAAAGTGCATTTCTTCACATTTGTTTATGTTCAATTATATAATAGTTTCAATGCTGTATTTCACATTTGACTATAAGCTGCTTGAAATCAGGACTGTGACTTATCCACCTCTACATTAATCATGACTGTCATATTATATTATGATGTTGCACATTACAGACATTCATAAATTGATGAGTGGAAATATTTATGAATGATTGCCCATCAATAAAATTCTTCCCAAGCCATTTTGTCCAAAAGAAGCTTTTAAATACTTGGCTAATTTTTATCCTGTCCCTAGACTCAATTTCCTTTTTCCTCCTTATCTCACAAATAATTGAAATTGCATTCAATTTAGAATAATTTAAAACAAGTTCAACCATTATCTTTACCTTGCATTCCACGTTTATATTCTAAGTGAAAAAAGAGAAAATTTTAAAAAATGCTATCTTTGACAGGGCAGTTGCCATATGAATATTTTTTATCACATGTATTTTACCTTGCTAGGAAACCATCTTATGTTCCCAATCATTTATATAATCTTAAAATCAAAGGACCAAAGTCACATTTAGGAATGATAAAGGTGAGTGAGACCTGCCACAATCTAATATAAAACAGAGTTGCTTCTGGGGCCAGGCTTGCAGCATTCTCTATGATAACATATCCTATTGACAAGGGAAACATTTTTGAGTTTCTTCAATCTTGTCAGTTATAAAGCCCAAAATGCATCTCTCAGTCTGGAGTATCATTACATTTCTATGATTAGTCATTGGATTTCAATAAGAACTCATTATCAAGCCAATAGCTTCTTTTTGAAAAGGGATATGTCTATAGCTTTATCAAACTCAAGTGTGAAACCCCAAAAGCAGTATCTCCTGCTGCTACCCTTACATGCAGCTTCCCTTTGTCATGGTAAGTAGCCAGAAACAGCAATTTCCCTGACTACCAGACCTCAGAAATTATTGGCACTTGTATTAAACGATAACTCATTTGCTGTTTGTAAATGACAGGAGAATTTGCCCCAGTGATGTACTTCTCTACCTGAAGCTTTTCACTGTTGAGATGTTGGGATGGTCCCTTCTGGCCCTTACGAGATGGGAAATTTACAAGCAAAGAACACATCAATTCAAATGTGCATACATTTGGCAAATAACATATATTAAGATGTGGAAGCAAAGAAACAGTACAATAAACAAGGATACAACATTGTACATACAATGATAAAACACTGTAAGTTTTTTTAAAAAGAGTATTTATTTGACAGAGAGAAAGACCACAAGTAGGCAGAGAGGCAGGCAGAGAGAGAGGGGAAAGTAAGCTCTCCACCGAGCAGAGAGCCCAATGCGGGGCTCAGTCCCAGGACCCTGAGATCATGACCTGAGCCTAAGGCAGAGGCTTAACCCACTGAGCCACCCAGATGCCCCAAAACATTGTAACTTTTTATGTTCTGCTCTAAGTCTCAGCAGTGAGTCACTGTTTCAAGGGTTAAGTTATAGCTGCATGGAGATCCTGTTATCTCCTGGTTAGAGCTTTGAGAATGAATGGGTGGAACTGAAGTGGCAAAGGCTAGGTGAGGGATAACTAATACAAGCAAGGACTTTCTCTCTCTCTCCCTCTTGATCCTTTGTCCCAGAGTTTGTTTTCATCTGTGTAGTATCCACGTCTCAGCATCTGCATTGCCCAAGGCTCAAGAGATCATTGCTTTGCCCCCTCACATTCTACTTTACATTTCTTGGTATGTAGGCTACCACAAGAGGGTGGGAATTTGGGTGTGTATACCCAATAGAGCTATAAAATGTAAACCCTTCTTTCCCTGAAGTTCCCAAGCACATTCAGATGAGCTACATTTATAGTGAAGAATTGACCCCATCCCTAAGCTTTAAAGCACCTGAGATCTTGGTAGAAGGGTAGCAAGTAATCTGGGGAACACAAAGAAAGTTATCTTTGTACCAGTAAATGAGACACATTTCCTTCAGGTTCAAGAAGAATAACATGATCCCAGGGTTCTGGGATGGAGCCCCGCGTTGGGCTTTCTGCTCAGCAGGGAGCCTGCTTCCCCCTCTCTCTCTGCCTGCCTCTCTGCCTACTTGTGATCTCTGTCTGTCAAATAAATAAAAAAGGAAAAAGAAAGAAAGAAAGAAAGAAATGTGTTTTACCAGAAAAGAAAGATAAGGGCCCCACAGGCCAGTTGAAATTGGTAGCAAACCTACTGACCAAACTTCTATCACTTTCTGTAACTTCATAGCTGTGGAGACATAGGTAAATTACTTAAACATTTAACATTTTTGTTTCTATTAAAAAAGAATATGAAGAGAGCAGTTCACATAGACTCTAGCATAGAATAAGCTCTTAAGAAATTCTAGTGATTGTGATTATAAATAATTTTAGATTTTTTTCAAGGTGATGATTATGATCCATGAAAAATTTATATAAAATATTTGCCGCATTCTCTGGTATATAACAAGAGCCTAATACATTTAGACTATGGATATTTTGAATTAATCCTTTGTTGACTGTGGCAAGGTCATCCTGGGAGTCTTCCTGAGAGTGTAGTGATGTACTAAGAACATAAGAATAAGAGTTCAAAGTGATGTGTGGAAAAGGCTGTTTGGAAGAAGTGTAGCAGATGCAGAGGCCATATGTCTAGAGATTATAAAGAACATGAGAAGAACTAAAGAAAACCCAGTGTGTCAGAAGTACTGTGAATGAAGGGAACATGGAAGAACTGAAAATGGAGACATGATTAGAGGACAGGCCACAAAGGGACTAATAGACATTTTTAAGAATATGTGCTTTGAAATTGATTACTTGAAAACTCAGATACCTTCGAAGAATGAACATGATCTATGATGGTGTGAGGGACCTAAACAGAAGGTGATAGATTCTGTAACATTTAGATGGGGCAACACCTAATAATTTATACTCAAGGACTAGAGTTGGCACAGCCTAATTCAAGAGTAAATCATGAGGATAAACCCTTTGCTATCCATTTGATTTGTTATGGAAAAAAAAAATTCCAGGGAATCATCCCCTCAGTTAAAAATAATGACTACCTATCAAAGTTTTTATAAAGAAAAGTATCATTAATTTATAGTGGTAAGAGTCCATAGATCTTCCTATATCACTAATATTGAAATCACCCCATGAAGCTTATTGATACTTATTATTACAAATCCATATTAATTGTTAATCAAAATTGAAAATGGTAACATTGATGTGAGACTCTATTATACTTTATGTTTAATATCAAGATTTGTCAGTGAAAAAGAGCTATTGCATTACTTAGAACTTTGGGTCCTTAAAGATCCATCATAATACTTTATCACTTGGATAAGTGTGACCATTTAAAAAACAAACAACCAAACAAAAACACACAAAAGTGTAACATTATACTCTTTCTTCAACTAAGGTCAGAAAGACTATACTTCAGTAAAGTATACTTTATGTAAAATTTAAAGAATCATTCTACTCTCTTTAAATCAGATAAAATAAAGTTAGCCTGTATTAGGAAGTGCTTCTCATTCAAAGTATCCCTTTAAAAATTAATTGGTGATCATCTATAATGATACCTTTTTATGAACTAAAATGACACATCCAGTGTTTTAGAATAACTCCAGGGGACAACAACACTAGACATAATCAAGGGGAATATTTAGCAAGTCAGCAAAGGCCGTGTTCCTGGGTACCAGAAGACAGACCTCACCTTCAGACATGTGTACTTTATGCGTCTTAATAATGTATAGAATTGGAACCACACAAATCGAAGGATGGCCAATAGGAAGCTTCAAACAAGCCTGAAAATCTTGGAAAAACTAAGGCCTTCAGAGAAATGAATACATCTGGGCAAGAGTAAATAACCTCCTACAGGAGGAAAACCAATTTCTTGAAAAAAGGGGCACCTTTGACGGCAAGAACCTGAGAGAGACATGCCCAGAGGAAGTCATGGGCTCAGGAAGTGACTCCAGGTTAAGATCAATGAAAAGCTCCTTACTCGTTCATTGCTATCATACCTATGTCTTTCAAAGTTTGAGTAATTGGGGACAGAAATAACCTAAGAAGAATTTTTTTGAATATAATATACTCTGATGTTGAGGATCAGGGATTTCAAAAGCTTTGAAAAAATTAAAGATATGAAAAAATTTTCCTATTATTATTATGGTCACTTTGAGCTTTGAGTTTACATCTTCCATTATTTCAAAGTGGAACTAAAGCAAAATATAATTTCTTAGTGACCATTTCCAAACTGAAAAAAAATTAAGAATATCAACTTATGGTTTATGAAATTTCATAAAAATTTAGGAGGAAGATATATGGATATACCTTTCAAACAATTAACAAACAGGAGAATAGTTTTCTGTTACCTACAGATTATTGTTTTTAGTGTGACACTTTAATTTTGTCTGTATGTACAATGGTTTAATTTTATTAAGTTTGCTGAAATAGTTATTGAAACAACAAATTTTATTGCTTTTATTTATATTAAAATCTATTTCACAAAGTGAACCATTAAAATTATAAATATGTTTCTTTTTCTTTTTTTTAGATGTGAATTGAATCTGAGACTCTGAGTTGTGTGTTTTTCCAATTTGAGAGCATTTTTCTACTGATCTATCTTTATAATCAAGTTATTGCTTAGGAAGTTATTTTATTTCAAACTATTTTATTAAAATAATCTGATGTTAGATGTGATACCCTGAGCATTTCATGCACAGAACAATGCTGTCTTTACCACAGTGTGAATGACCATGCAAAAATTACTCATTTGTGTGGTCATTTACAGGGTGACAAATATATCATTGTGCCATGCATGAAATGTTCCGGGTATCATATGAGATTGTAAAAATTGTTATAAATGGTATTATTATTATATTATTATATTTTTACAAAGAAAGATGTAGTAATTATAATGGTAGCATAATAAAAATGGTAGAGATCTAATGTAAGCTCTAATTAATTTTAAGTACCCTGATGACTGTTGTTAATACATCCGGAAATGAATATAACCCAAACAAAAACCAAAAATTACAGATGTTGCCACAAGATATAATTTTTTAGAGTTTGTGGTAAAATATATCATCAAAAATATATGTGCTACATATGCCCTACTGAGCTGGTAAACACCGTCTTCAACTGACTGGTCCCTATGGTATAGGTCTATGGCTTCTTTCAGACAGATTAACAACTTGCAGAAATAACAGTTACATGCCTTCCTGGCATCTGTATTGTACAAGTCCCCATTCTTTGCACAAAAGGTGATGCAAAAACACCGAAGGAAAACATTATTGGTTCAGTGCAAACTTGATATGAGACAGCCAACAAGACATAGGCATCCTGGATTTTTTAAATGGTGAGTTTATGTTTGAAGAGGAATTTCTCCTGGATCCTACAGTCCATGTTGGATCCTAGAGTGTAATCAGGTGTGAGATCAAGTATGTTAGCGTAGGGTATTTTTGTCTTTCCATGTATCTTCCGTGATGTGCAGAATCACGGTCAGTAATGGCTGGTGCATCAGCAACGTGAACAACAGCATGGCTGAAACAGAATGCTTCTGAGCACGGCAGCTGAGAAGAAAGAAGGGATTGGGGCTCTTGGAACTTGCAGGTGATGTGAGCATTTGGAATTAGCCTAAATAAGAAATGGTTTAAACTACCATGTGACGTGGTGAAGACCACTTTGAAGACAGAGTGGGAGATGAACGTGAAGGAGTCAAGGACAGAAACTGAGGCATGGTGGGCTGGCAGGATTGGAGGTAAAGGGCCAGATGTGAGACCAATTTAAGATACATGAGGTGGTGACTTACACAAGAATGGAGTATTGGAGAAAACAAGTGAGAGAGAATCTACAGAAGCTATCAATTCCTGTCTGACGATTTGGTGGCTGTGTAACCATGACCTTATCAGGAGTGTTTAAAGAGGAGAAAAAGATTTCCTCTCATGTATCTTTATGAAGCATTTTACTCTGTGTGTGTTTTACCTGAGTAAAAAACTTTTTACCCTGAGTGTTCTTTTTTATCCTGAGTGTTTTCCCTGAGTAAAAAACGTTTTACCCTGAGCGTTCTCAAAGGCAATTTTATGTTCCTAATCTAAATCTCGGTAGAGATAAATGGGAGGTGCTGCTGTGTATCACCTGGTACAACATGTCATCCTGTTATTGTTCTAATTACATGAATGAACAGCTTAATATACCATAAAATCCCAGCACATAGAGAGAAACATCACCAGTTTGCTATTCAAATAGGATTTTTAGAGTGGTTTTACCTATGACTTTTAAATTAAAAACCTAATGTGCTTTCATCTTCAATTAAGTTCAATTGCCAAGTATAATTGACCATGGTAATGTAACTAGCAATTTGAGGGCATTCAAACACACACATGCTATACACATTTTTAAATGGGTTTAGCTTATTTCATGGAGCTTTAGGCCTAGAAATCACTCCATGAAAGAAGCTAGTTCAATCCTTTTTCTGACAAGAGGAGACAGAATTATGAAATCCAGAGAGATACTCAGGAAGTATAAGGTATAATCAAGGGGAAGGATTAGCACTAACCCTTACATGTATCAAGGTCAGGCTTAAGCATTTTCCACTGGGCTTTGTTTCCAGAATTCACATTAATTAACTAGCATCCCCCAGTGACCTCCTTTCTCCCCTGCACTCCCCATCAATCAGTTAATACCTCCTACTTATTCTCTCATCTGGCTGTCTGGCTAGGAGCCATTAGCAGCTGATCTAGAGTATGTCACCACTGTAGTGTTGAAATTTGAAGTTTCAGGCACAGAAGAGTAAAACTGGTATTTACACTCAGAAAATTCATGTGAGAGAGAAGAGAACTTTTTCACTAATGTAATCGCAGAGAAGGGAAAACTAAAAACTGAGGTGTGCTTTATTTAGCAGGAGGAAAACGGGAAGTAAAAATATAGCTAAATTTTACCACACCAAATTACTGTCAATTTAAAGTTTTTCAAAGAACTATTTGTTTTGCATTCTTTTTTTTTTTTTAAAGATTTTATTTCTTTATTTGAGAGGCAGTGAGAGAGCATGAGCGAGGAGAAGGTCAGAGGGAGAAGCAGACTCCCCGTGGAGCTGGGAGCCTGATGCGGGACTCGATCCCGGGTCTCCGGGATCATGACCTGAGCCGAAGGCAGTCGTCCAACCAACTGAGCCACCCAGGCGTCCTGTGTTTTGCATTCTATTATATGGTTTTTTTAAATGTCTAACTCTCTGATCTCATCTTTATTATTTTCTTCTTTCTAGATTCATATTTTTGCGCTTTATCCTAACTTTTTGGGATAGATGGTGTTTTCATTGATTTTCACATTTATTATTTTTAATTATAATTGATAAAAGAACACTTTTTTCATCTTCACACTGCTTTAGCTGATATCACAATTTGTCACTGGTATTTCCTGGGATAATTCAGTAAAATATATTTTCTAATTCCCCTGTGGGTTTATGATTATAGATTATTTTGGCACTTTATTTATTAATTTCCAAATTTATTCTAGCTATCTTTTTATTAGTTATTTCTCACCTATTTTATGGACAAAGAATATATATCAACGTTTTGAAATCTGGTGGGTTTTTTTGGTTGTTTTAATAGTTACTGAGAAATATTTAGCTGTTTTTGTAGATTTATCTATTTCTCATGCTATTCTGTAAATTATTGAGTTATACGTTTTGAAATTGTATTTATCATTACATGCTTCTTATGATATCTTCTTGGGAATTGATATTATTATCAATATGAAATATTTCATTTATTTCTAGTAATGATTTTTATCTTAAAATTAGTTTGGTCTTAATATAGCTATAGGTTAATATTTGCATGGGATATTCCTTTACATTGTTTTACTTACACACTTTCTTTACGTTTATGTTTTAATATTTCTCTTCTAATTAGTTTAGTTTAGGGTTTTTTTTCTATTCTGAGAGTCCTTTTTTGCTGATACATGTAGTCATTTCCAATTAGTGTAATTTTGATATATGTAGGTTTAAATCTGTCATCTTAATATGCATGCTTTGTTTTTCTTGGGACGTATTTTTTTCTTTCATTTGCTTATTTTGTATTGCTTTCTGGTTTTGTTCTTTTATTCATTTTATTTGCTTAGATCTTAAATATAACATTTTGTTATTGTTTGATAATAATGGTCCCATTAAAGATTACAACACATAAAGGTATCTCAGATTTCCAAGAGTCTTACATAGATGGCAACCTTTGACTCTCTTCCCAGGCAGTGTGCTGACCTTTCATTTCCTCTTCCACAAGAATATCCTACTACTTCTCTGTGTTTTAATTAAGTCTCTATTTTAAATTCCACATGGCATTTCTACTGTTTTCAATATTTATTTAAATGTAGCATATTTATGTTCCACTCTTCTCCAGCTTACAGAATATATTCCAGTGTTTTCTTCAGTGAAGTTACTAATTATCTGTTTTTCTCTTACTGCCTCTGTCCCTCTGTCTCTCCATCTCTTCCTCCTTCCTTTTCCTCTCCCTTCCCCACCCCCATATTTGGCTTTATATTTATTTTACCTTAATTACAAAAGAGTATTATTACTGGAAGTAATTTTTTCTGGTGATTTTTCTGGTGAATTAAGTATTCATACCATTCTCCTCTTCAATTTTTTCAGTTTTAGAATGATCTGTTTTTCTGTTTCTGCCATTTCAAATATCATCTATTTCTCTTTGCTTTCTGCAGAAATAATAGTGATGGATTATTTTTTTTCTACTGCTGCTTATTTCTTTCATTTCTCTCTCTCTCTCTTTTTTTTAGTATCTTTCATTAGTACCACCCATATTCCTTGATCTCTCCTTAGGTCTCAGGCATATTCCACACAAGCACTTAGTTTCAACCATGTTATTGGTGATATTACTGAGATTTTATATTGCTGAGGACTTAGCCATTATTGATCCTAGTTCTGCATTGCACAGATATAATCATGCTCATACTTAAACTCAAAGGAACCCATGAAGCCTGTTTCTGGTCAGATCTCTCATGTCTATTTCCATGATCCAACAAAAAGTCATACTTACTATAAACTGAAATGTCCCTTCTGTGCCTTTTACACTGATGTACTCACTGGGCTCTTCAGGATCAGTGAAGTACTGTCCAGACTCTTTGCAGCCAGAATAATTGCATTTGTTGCTCATATGGTATTTTCTCTGCCTACCCCATACACATACACAGGAGGATGGAAACATCTCAGTGGATTAGTACAAGAAAAGTTATCATGTCCCTCATCCATGGTATAATTCAGCGCAGACTGTATGTCTCATGTGGGTAGCACTACTCCAAGTAATATCCTGGTGTAATAATCTCCTTATGTCTTTGGATGGTCTTCCCTTCTGGCTCATTTCTTCTGCTTTAGCTTCCAACAGATCTTTCTGACTCGTCTGAGAAAAGTTATCTAACTTTTAAGGCATGTGTGGTTATATTAGACATGCCTGGGTAATTCAGGATAATCCCCAATTTTAAGGGAACCTGATTAATAATTTTAATTACATCTGTAAAGTGCCTTGACAGCAGTATTTAGATTAGTGTTTGACTGAATAACCTGGGAATAGAAACCTTAAGAAATCTGCTACTGCAATTGGTAACACTAATGTGAACCATGAGCACACATTTCATTCTTTTATATTGCCCAGGCTTTCAAAACAAAAGCCTATGTATGTTTTTGTGTAAAGGCAACAAAAAATCTTGAAGTTATAAGCATAGACACATATATTTTAGGAATAAATTTAAACTTCAAAGTGAATACTGTTTGGGGGATGCTTATAAAACATGTAGATTAAGAAATAACTTTATGGACACCTGAGGGATGCAGTTGGTTAAGCTTCAGACTCTTGGTTTTGGCTCAGGTCCTGATCTCAGGGTCATGAAACAGCCCCACGTGGGTCTCTGCACTCTGCTAGAGTCTGCTTGAGTTTCTCTCTCCCTCTTCCTCTGCCCCTACCCTCTGCTCTCTTTCTCTCTGTCTTTAAAATAAATAAGTGAATCTTGAAGAAGAAAGAAGAAGGAGGAGGAGGAGAAGGAGAAAGGAGAAAGGAAAAACTATGGGGGCATCTTGATGGCTCAGTCAGTTGAGCTTCCAACTCCTGATTTTGGCTCAGGTCATGATCCCAGGGCTGTAAAATTGAGCCTCATATCTGGGCTCCCCGTCTGGGCCCCATGCTGGACATGGAGCCTGCTTAAGGTTCTCTTTCTCCCTCTCCCTCTGCCCCTCCCTTTCCCTCTCTTCCCATCTACATAGAAGGAAAGAAAGGAAGAAAGAAAGAAAGAAAGAAAGAAAGAAAGAAAGAAAGAAAGAATTTTACAACATGAGAAAATATTAGGAAGCAAAAAAAAAAAGTAATATTGCACAACAGACTTGGGGATATAATCTAAAGTCAATACTTTGAAGATGTTGCTCCACTGTCCTTTGCCTTCCATTGTTTATGAGAACAGTTGTCCTCCTTACCTTTATTTTCCTTTGTATGCTATGTGTCTTATTTGTCCTAGTTGCTTTCATCTTTTTATCTAAACCACCAGTTTTAAGCAATTCAATTATGGGTTTTGTTTATGAGGCCAGAAATTCTTGTTCTAACATTTTTCTGCAAGAGACGGTGAGTTTACAAATGATCTTAAAACTAAAAAGGTAAGAATGTAATATACTAGAAATTACTTTTGGGGAAGGAATCATGAGATTTTAGCTTATGTGGAAAAGGAAGAGTAAAGTGGTAGAATTTACTTCTGCCCTTAAATCGATCAAAAGTTGAATAAGAGAGAGGAAAGATTTTTTTTTTAAATTTTGAAAATGGGAAGCTTCAAGTTAGCATGCTATCGGTGTATACTTAAGGCAGAGTTGGCACTTGAATGATGGTAGCATGTGAGTGCCATTTAAATGTTGTGCCTTAGTTGACTCAGTCACTTCATCTGAGCCTCAACCCCATTCATAAGTCAAGCCATGATGCTAATCTTTTACCAGATGCAAATGTAAAGATACCATATTCCCCAAGAAACAGATAGAATGCTAGCGGAACTCAATAGTAGACAATTTGTACAAGCAGTCACTTCTTCCACAATGATAAGACTCTACAATTCAACTCCGGAGATGAAAAGAGAAGGAAAATCTTCGGATCATTGAGTTTAACTAAAGATGCTTAAGATTACATTTTCCTCCTCCAGATAAACAGGGGCTCAAAATAATCATTAAGTTGAGTTAAATAATAAAAAAAAAAAAAGTTTTAAATGTATGCCTATGTGATGTGAGGTTTGGCATTGAAAATATCATTTTGCAAATAATAGCATTCATCTTTTTAATATAAATATTTTGGGAATAAATGATTATTCTTTTCAGTAAGAAAAAATGAGTAACCTAAAATATTATTTAGGGTTGTAAAATATTTATAAAAAATAATGTTATATATTTCTGGAATTTAATCACCTAATATGTTTCTTTCAGTATATAATAAAATTAAAGTCTCAGTGATTTAATATCTATAATTCATCATAATCTGATGGACTCAAAAGAAGCACTTGTTTAAAGAACACATACTGGGGCACCTAGTTGGCTCAGTCAATTAAGCATCTGCCATTGGCTCAGGTCATGATTCCAGGGTCCTGGAATTGAGCTCTATATCAGGCTCCTACTCCTCCTGCTCTCTCTTTCTGTTGAATAAATAAATAAAGTCTTTAAAAAAATGAAGAACCCATATTTTTTAACAAATCTATAAAGTGTAATAGGTACAATCTAATTTTTAACATTACTGAAATAACCTCCCTTTTTTTTCTATATTTCATCATTTTGTATTATGCCAAGGGCAAATAAGATTGTCATTCATACTTGACTTTTTTAATCATTATACTGGCTTGAAAATGACCCAAATATCATTATTTTAAAACATATCTAAACTATTAAAGTTTGTGTCCAAAAAATCATTTAATATTTGCTTAAATCACTATGTATAATATTTAGCTGATTTTTCATATATTTTCTAGAAAATTTATTTGTTCATTGGAATATTTCACAATCATAGGTTTCTAACCTGATACAATTGAGTGTCTCTTATCCATGTGTAGATTAATTTTATTACTAGAAGATTAATTTAATAACAAAAACTGGAACCATTCTTATAAGAAATATAATACACTCCAAATTTTCAGTTAATGGCTGCTTTCTAACACCTATTCACCATAAGGCCCCAACTCTTTTTTTTTATTTTTTATTTTTTAAATTTCTTTCAGTGTACCAGAATTCATTGTTTATGCACCACACCCAGTGCTCCATACAATACATGCCCTCCATAATATCCACCACCAGGATCACCCACCTTCCCATCTCCAACCCTTCAAACCCCTCAGATTGTTTTTCAGAGTCCATAGTCTCTCATGGTTTTGTCTTCCCCTCCAATTTCCCCTAACTCCTTTCTCCTCTCCATTTCCCCATGTCCTCCATGTTATTGCTTATGCTCCACAAATAAGAGAAACCATATGATAATTGACTCTCTGCTTGACTTATTTCACTCAGCATAATCTCTTCCAGTCCCGTCCATGTTGATACAAAAGTTGGGTACTCATCCTTTCTGATGGAGGCATAATACTCCATAGTGTATATGGACCACATCTTCCTTATCCATTCATCCATTGAAGGGCATCTTGGTTCTTTCCACAGTTTGGCAACCGTGGCCATTGCTGCTATGAACGTTGGGGTACAGATAAGGCCCCAACTCTTAACTAGGGGTTACTCAACCTCACATAGGCAATGAGGAGAGAATGATCCCTTGTGCCCTTTAACATTACGTGGGTAAAGTTCACCATTTTTATAAGAAACAGTAGGAATCGCAGCACCAAGTAGGGCTAGTTTTTTGTGTTTTTTTGTTTTTGTTTTTGTTTGTTTTTGTTTTGTTTTGTTTTAAATGGGTTAAACCAGCAATAATTTTATTATATCTCATGACTTTGTAAATCAGGAATTCTAGAGGTCTTGGCTAGGTGATTTTTCTGTTCCACGTAGCATTAACTGGGTGTGCTTGGCTGGTATCTGGTTTGGTCTGGTAGCAATTATTTGCTATACTTTTGCCTGATGGTATGTACTGAAGGCATCATGGGAAAGCATACAATGGTGAGGTTGTGATTACATTATCTTGGTGTCCATGGTCAAAATATCACTCAATACCATCTAGCTCTTCATGATTACATGCTATAAGAGATTTCTAAAAAGTCACAAAAAAGAACTGGTTGATTTCTCTTCATTTTCTTGTATTACTTTCAAAGAACATACTAGTTAATTCCTGAATTTTATCTATCTCTGACATTAAGAAACCAAGCATCAGACGTGTCTCTTGGTGCCAGTCTTAGTAGTCATACCTTAGTAGTCATATCTTGAGCTATGTATTACTTATTTATTTGAGGGACATTAAATCTGGCTGGACTCTGGACATGGGAGCCTTCCCAGTGAAAATGATCAGGACCTGAAAAACAAAAATAAACAGACAATATATATTTAGACAATAGCTTGCTTACCTATCATGCCCTGTGAAGATCAACAGGACTGTAGAGCTGCCTCAAAGGGCAACACCCAGGGACTGGGGTAGGTGGTACATTAAAAGATAAGGGAGGATAACATTAGATCATTTTACCCCTTACATACCTCCACTGTCTTATAAACAGTAAGGACCTATTTAGCCAGAGGCTTCCATTAAGGTTAAACAATAACCTTGTTGTTTAACCCTTAAACTGTCCTTGCTCCCCTTTCCCCAGGGGACTGACTTAAAAACAAGTCCTGGAAACCAGCCCCAGGTAACAAAGCCCAGATATAAGGGTGGGTCAGGCCAGGTGGAGACATCCGATCAGTGGGGGGTTGCATACTGTCTCCCTAGCTACCAAGGAGTATGGGCCCTGCCCTTTGGGAGCTTTTTGGGGACCAATTCTAACAAGGGTGATAGGCTAGGTTAATGTCTACTATAGGGTAAATTGTATTTCAATTGGTCACTTATGTGTGACCTAACATGACTGTGGAGTTTCCTGTGTGTATTACAATCTCATTGGCCACCTGTGCGTGGCCTTTGCCCTTAAAAGCTAGTCTGTGAAACAGAGAAAGGTCACCCTCTCTTGTAAGAGGCGTGGCCCTGAACATTTGGTCTGATTCTTGATGCTTGGCACGGAATAAAGTTTTGCTTGACCTTCGCTTTATATCAGTCTCGCTCCTTTAATCATGGACCCATTATTGGGGGACCTATCATAAACATGTACAAAATGTGGTGTGTTAAAATGCCATATTTGAGCATGAGGTGGATTGGAGACCAATCGTTTCATAATGATGCAGCAATTAAGAACTTGCTTTTTAAAAAAATGCGTATTTAGATTTAATTCCTTACTTAAAATTCAGTGGAGTCCAGGGGTCTGTCAATTTGAGTTGCACTGAACAAAAGTTATTATAAGACAACCCTAATGACTCCAGAGAAACTGGCTGTATTGTTAGTGTTAAGTTCCTGAACAGAGAAAAGATAGTATGCAGGGGAATGATGGAGAAATCTAGATTACCAGTAGTAATTGTCCCTCAGAAATATCCAAATTCCCTGACTCTTCACTAACACATTGGCTTGTCAAATCAAGGAAGCTAGTGTATGACCTGGTTCCATTTGTAGGGCAGACACCTAAGCAGGATTTTGCAGGTAAGACCATTTTTTGAATAAGATGTGATGTTTGAGTTAAGATATAAACATATAGTATTGATGAAGTTCTAGAACATATAGGTGAGGTGAGGTGGGGTGAGGTCCGGAGCCGATGACCAAGAAAGAATTCTTGAGACATCTTTGGTGCAAAATGGTGGTTTATTAAATCATGGGGACAGAACCCATGGGCAGAAAGAACCGCCGCCCTGATATCCTGAGGAGTGGCTGATTATACACACAGGAGTTGGGTAGGTGAGGACAAAAGGGGTGTTCGGAAGGGCTATCAGGGTAAAGAAGACTGTCAGGATACTGGAGGCCTGGTTATTGTCAAGCCGAGGCTGTCTTTACCTCTAATGAGGCACTAACATGAAGACAGTTGGGAGTTTCCTGGTGGAATGTCGCATTCCTCCTATCAAGAGTCCTTGTCAGTGAGCTTTAGGTTTAGAAGAAATTTAACTTTATTTATATTTCCTTTCATCTCAGCCTCCTTCAGTTTTATGGAGGGGAGGGTGGCCTTAGGGCTTTAGGAACTGAGCTGTTTGTCTCTGGAAGTTAGGCTATTGATAAGATAGTTTCTTTGTTGTTAATCACTAGGACATTGGTAAACCAAGGGAGACTCCTGTCTTACAGGATTGTGATCTCTACAAGTTAACTATTTGTTTTCCTTTTGGGGCAGCCAGGGTGCCTGAGGGATGGCACACGTGTCACCCAGGTGAGGGGGAGAGGGGGTATAAGGTGCCAGCATTTGCTTTGTCCTCAGCCAGCCTCCTGCTCCCTCATCAGTATCATCTAAGAAAAGCAGTCAGTGAAGAGGGCTGCAGGCTTGGTATCAAGCCAAGAAACAACTTGGCATTTTCAATGAATTAAAAGAAAAAAAGTAAAATTAGAGTACTACCCATAAACAAGGAAGTTTTGAGGGCTGACTACAAAGGGAAGCAGAGGCCTGGTAATCAATTTTCTTGCTTGGACGTGTTATAAGAAATAGAGTAGTGGCAACTGGGGGGGAGATGAACCATGAGAGACTATGGACTCTGAAAAATAACCTGAGGGTTTTGAAGGGGCGGGGGGTGGGAGGTTGGGGGAGCCTGGTGGTGGGTATTATGGAGGGCACGCATTGCATGGAGCACTGGGTGTGGTGTAAAACTATGAATTCTGTTATGCTGAAAATAAATTTAAAAAATGGAAAAAAAAAGAAATAGAGTAGTGAATAACTTGATTAGATTTATGTTGTGGAGACAGCAAATCAATGAGAAGGTGCTTGTAGTAATGGGGGGGGGGGGCATTTTGCTTGTCTCAGCTAGGGAACAGGAAGAGGGTTTGGAAATCGAGGATTCCAAGATGGAAGAGTTAACAGACAGTGTTATATACTGGAGAAGAGCAGAGGCTCTGAACTAAGGTAGATCAGGTTTCAAACACCATCCTCATCATCATCTAATGATTTTTGTACTTTGGCCAAAATGTTTAATCTCTGTAATTGTCAATTTGCATTGGTAAATTGAAGATAATAGCAGTACTTCTCAAATTCTTGCAAGAATTCATTGTGACATTGTATGCAAAGCTCTTGGCACAGCATGGGTATAAATCCAAAAAGTACAATAGCTATTCTTACTATAATTCAATGAACTTGGCAATTGATCAGATGTTGTTATTAAAAAGAAAAAAAAGCACTCTGATATATGCTGAATATGTTAATTATTTTTTATCATCAATTGTTCTATCTGAATGTTTCTTCATATGATTTTGCTTGCATTTTATTTGAGCAGTTGTTGCAATTCAATATGAATTAGAAAGGAATGGACAGTGTTTTCCTAAAGTGGAACTGATATTCATTTACTTCCAAATTGCTCAGGAATAGTTTATCTCATACAATGTATAGTGTCAATTTTCTGAGGTTTAAGTGCCTTATATATGTATCAGAGTCACGGATCATACTAAAGATGGTTGATGGTTACAAAACCTATGCCTTAATCTTGAAATGCAAATGCTAGCAATGCAATTTTAGGAATAGCAATAATGGACCATTTGAAATGTATAGGAAGTATGATAATCCTTAAATCCTAGTTGTAAAATGGAATAAACATGAATAGGGTTGTATTGTTTTTATACTACTCTCTTGGATCCTTGTTTTGAGACTACTAGGAAAAATAAGTATTAAGTATTAAGCCTTTTGTAAAGTTTTCTAGTTTTTAATATGCAGTCCGAATTTTAAGTATGATATTTAAAATGTATTTTTGATGTTCTCTATTATCACTTAGGTTAAATATCCTCAAGTAAATCCAGAAGCACTGATTACTTGCACTTTGTGCATGGGATGTCTCTCACAAGATTGCAGGTTAATTTATGAAAGAGTTTTTCTCTGTTAGTGGCTGAGAATTTCCTTCCTCTCCAACTAATTCAGAAATGCTCATTGAGTGAGAACAGTGCTAGTAACACTGTTAAACTGTTAAATTTATCTATTTAAGGAAAGAGGTCTTAAGTGGAAGATGATTGTTTGTAAATCAACTTGGAATAGCTCTATTTCCCTTCTGGAACCACAAAGATCACACCTGTACTTCTTGGTGAATCTTTCTGATTGTTTATTACAGACTAGCAAAAACACTCATGAATGTTACCATGGGCTAGGATATAATCCTGAACTGTAAATTTTATATTTTATAGCACTTAAAATTTAGCATGGCCTTTTACATTCTATAGAAAGCCATTAGTCTAAATTTGCATCTATATCCAATTTTTGTCTATTATGACAATGAATTATAATATTACTAGCTAACATTTGCCAAAAGCAATTTACATGTTAGACTCTTCTAAGCACATAACGTGGATTATGCTACACAAATCTCAGTATAATTGCATATGGAATACTATTGCTCTCACTCTAAGTAAGAGAGCTGGGCCATTGAATGGTTAAGTATTTTTCCCTTTGTTAGTCTCCTAGTAGGTGGTATAGTGTATATTTCAAATACACCATATCTGACTTCAAATCTTGTGTCCTAAACTATGATATATTGCTGCCCAGTAATTAAGCCATTGTCACTATTTAAAAGCTTGAAGGATAAATGGAACAGCCCAGGGAATATAGTCAATGGTGTTATTATAGCTGTGTATGGCTACAAATAGTAGCTGCCTTTGTGGTGAACATAGCATAACATATAGACTTGTAACTATGTTGTGCACCTGAAACTAATGTAACATCGTATTTCAACTCTACTTCAATTAAAAAAAAAAAAAAAAGAAAGAAAGAAAAAAGAAAAAGTCTCAAAGCCATTATTTAAATCTTTCCTCAAGAATCCAGAAAAACAGAAGCAAAATGAACCCAAGGAAAGCAAAGAAAGGAAATAATAAAGATAAAGACAGGAACCAATGTAATTAAAGAAAGAAAACCATAAATAAAATCAAAGAACAAGGAGTTCTTTCTTTGAATAGATCAATAAAATAAACAGATCCCTAGAAAGACAGACAGAGCCTGGGCAGTACGGGGGTGTGGAGGAGAGAAAGAGAGAGTGAACACAAAGTACCAAAATCAAGAATAAAATAAAAGATATCTCACACACACACACACATACACACACACAAAATAATAAGTAAGTTCTTCAAGTAAAACGTTGATGCTAGAAACTCCTGTAACTTGAAGGATATCAAAGCATATTACCAAATCTATGTTAATTACTTCAATAATATATATATATAATATAATATATATAATTATTTTTCTAAAAGTATATGTGAAAACTCAATGTTTTAAAACAATTTTAATCTATTTTAATTGGAGCTAAGGTGAGCTACATCCTTTCTCTGTCTCTGTCTCTCTTTCTCTAGAGAACAGTCTGAGAAATCTCTGGAAACCAAGGAAAACAGAGATTTAAGAAATCTCGAGGATGGCCTCTCAATTATCTGCCCTTCTCTAGTGATCTGGCAGTTATGTTCAAAATAGTTGTCCAGGAAAAATAGATTTGAGATTATAACCTACATATTTATTACAAAATTTCTGGTATAATAATCTAACTAATTGGCTGTATAAAATCAAATGTTCAATGTGTTGATTTTCTGTAGCATTTTTTTTAATGTAGTGGTGGCCATTCAAAATGATGATATTAATTGCTGAATATTGGCTCATATCTCAAGAAAATTGAATCTCAAAGGAAGTCCACATACAATGCAAATGCTGTACCTGAAATACCACATAGTAAGAATTCATAAGAAAACTATATTTAGGGAAACCGGGGTGGCTCAGTTGGTTAAGTGTCTGCTTTCACCTCAGGTCATGGTCTCAGGCTCCTGGGATCGAGTCCTGCTTTGGGGGGTCCTTGTTCAGCAAGGAGACTGCTTCTCCTTCTGTCTGTGACTCCCCCTGCTTGTGCTCTCTTGCTCTCTCTCTCCCTGAGAAATAAATAAATTCTTTCCAAAAAAACTATATTTAGAAAATACATATTATTTATCCATCTTTTGCAAATTTACAACAATTAAAAGAAAAAAAGTGCTGGAATAAAAACAAAAGAAAAGAAAGCTCTATGAAGCTGAACAGAATAGCCTCTCTCTCCCCATGTTTGTGTATATATAAACATATATATGTATATTACATTATATATGATAACTATAAAGCATTATATATACACATTATGACATGCTATTATATCACTAAAATTTCAAAAATAAAAAATAAAATAAAATAAAAAATAAAAAAGTCTGTTATAATTGATGGTGTTTTCTCAGGCCAGGGACACATAACAGGTAGAAATATGTTCAGAAAGACACAGCTAGAAATAAAAATGTTCATGTAGGCTGAGAAAGAACAATGCTCTACTATATTGACTAACTCCGAAAATGATTGGAACCAAGTCAAACAAAACAAGACAAGAAAACAACCAACAACAGCAAGCAAAGACCGTCTATATTCACTGAATGCAAGCCAGCAATCAGCTGCCCTTTTTCTAGGTCCTTTAACGCAAAATAGCTCATACAATCTCAAAATAACCTTTAATTTGAATAAAGGCCAACACTTTCACTGAGTGCATGACAGGTATCAGCTGCCCTTTTCCTGACTCCTTTACATAAATTAGCCCATATAATCTCAAAATAACCCTCAATTTAAATAAAGACCAATATTATCCTTACAATTTCAAAATTGAACAAACCGGAGAAAGAAAGATTATGTGTTTTATTCAATGCTAACAGAGTTAACTTTCAGACTTGAGATTTGAATCAAGGTTTATTGCTCTAGAGGTTATAGCCTTAATTATATAGAACCTTGTCTCTCAAGGAATCATTAGTAAATTAGGTGGTGTTTTAAAAAAAGATCGTATTTCCTTTAGTATACAATTCTGAATTCTGAAGGACAATTCTAAGTAACTTTCAAATTGACAAATGCATTCATTTTTTTATGATTGTCATAACAATTTTTATTCATTTGATGAAGCAGGCTGACATAAAATAAAGATTCATTTGGATCTTCACAGACAGTTAGTGGCATAGCAAAAAGTCTAACAATTTTTTATGGTATATGCAACCTATAAAATTCACGCTGCCTGCCATAGGAACTGAAGCCGAGTGTTGATGAAACTCAAGAATATGAAGAAAATTATTTCCAATCTTTGTTTTGGACTATTCATAACCGGTATGCAATTCTGACATTCTAACTCCTAAATTTTTCATATTTTCTTTATTAAAAAGCAGAGGAATCTCAAATAACCTTATATATGGTAGAGCAAGACAAAATGTAAACCTCCTTAAAAAGATGACTATGGTATCATTAAGTTTGATAAAAGCTCAGATTATTGATAAGTATACTCACAATAAAGTGTTAAGTAATCTAGGTTTTAGATTTTATAAATCTAATTTATAAACAGAGATTTTAGCTGTCTTTGTAACAATTTTCTGATGAGGTAATAAACTTAAAGAATTTGGATTTTATTCCTCAAAAGTACCTGCAAGTAATTTCATATAATTCCATTTATTAGAATTAATATTTCAGAATATGTGCCTTGGGTGGGTAACTGGCTGCTATTAATGATGCTGAACAATTTTTTCTTGTGCCTGTTGGTCAGTTGTTGTCTTTTGGGGAAAAAAATAAAAGTTTATTCAGTGCTTCTGCCCATTTAAAAATCAGATTTTTTTTTGTTTGGTTATTTTGTTTTGCAGTTGAGTTGTAAGATTTTTTTTTATATATTTCTGGATAATAACCCATTATAAGATATACGATTGGCAAATACTGTCTACTATTCCATAGGTTGCCTTTTTTTGGTTGGTGGTTTCCTTAGCTGTGTAAATTTCCTATCTATTTAGACATGAGTAGTTTTTAGTTGTCTGATGTGTAGGAAACTCTCAGTGTCTAGATTTCTCCCAGAGAGAGGTGATCCATACGTGGCCACTTACTGCTTGCATCTATGGGATGAGGGGAAGTCAGGGGGCTCATATTCACCATCTTTCTGGCAGTCCCACATCCTAGTGTTCCAAACAGGCAAATAATGAGTCATTGTTTATGTATCTTCTTATGAATACTTTTGGAGTGGTATTTTTAGATGTTATTACAATTCAAAATTGCCATCAACAAACATAAAAAGCAATTGCTTTCCTCCATAGTTTAAATCCCACTACAGATCATTGATCCACTCTGGATCAGGATGGGTTAGGTGCACTGGAATGACAACTCCCAAATCCCTGGGATTTACATCAAACAAGGTTTGTGTTTTTCTCCTGCTACATATCCACCACGGATCATCTGTGGTTTTCTTGTACAATATCTTCACTCCAAGATTCAAGCTGAAGTTGCAGTCAACAGCGGGACCATGGTTAGTCTTCACAGGAGAAAGAAAGAGGAAGCTTGCTGGTTCTGTGACTTCTAAGTGACATATATTACTTCTTCTCCCATGTCATCAGACCAAACAAATCATATTGTCAAGTCTAATTTTATTGATATAGAAGATAAAATCTTTTCCTGCAAAGGAGCAATGGATATTGGTGAGCTGTGCATTAGTCTATCACAGATAGCAACAGTAATATTTCCGTTAGATAAATCTGAGAAAAAGTACATGACTGTTTGAGTTTACTTTTGTTGGATCAAAGTTTGTTTTTGTGTTTTTTATAAGTTATTTACCTGTTGAATTTTTCCTTTCTAAATGTTTGTTGCACACCTGTGATAAATAAGGTTCTTATTTTCCCTGAGCAGATTATGGCAATGTGAATTCTCCAAAGTGCCATTTGGGGATCCTCAGGAGTTTCAGGTATGTTTAGGAAGGGGCAGAGCGGCAGGACAAACTAGCATGCAGATTTCAGGGACTAGTTGGCCGCAGGGAAATTGATAACAGGTCCTTAATACAGCCTCTTCCTAACACTCTGTGGAAAATTTCAGGTTTCAGGAAGATTCTGAATGGATTCAAATCACTACAAAAACACACCTCCATGTACACTTCCTGACAACCTGCAAGTGATTAAGCTTTGCTTCTTTTTAGCCTCGTATAACCAATACATAAAGCAAATGTAGTGCAGAATGAACATCTGACCCAGAATGTGTCAATCACAATTCTGTGCTTCATTAATTCAAATCCACTTTTTACTGACAAGGAAACTATTGAAGTGGCCTCACATAATTGCATCTTCACCAAAGAAATTGCTTTCTGAGCAGAAAAGTTTTCTCTATTTCAGTTTTTAACATCTCTCATCACAATTTAAATATTTAAATTCAAATTTGCCTACATTTCAATGTGTTGTATTATTTCATGCTAAAATATGGATAGCTCAATGTTATAAATTTCCAGATAATTGGTAACAGGCTGTATCACAAAACACCATGCTATTTGAAAATGTTAGTAAATGTCAATAACTTTAGTAAGTTGTATTCAGTTATTATGGGCTGTATTTTCCTAGATGGGAAATGGTGCTCTTATATTAGAAAGTGGAACTTTATAAAGCACTAAATAGGATTTTGTAGTAGAAATTGAGATATAATATCTAGGTGACATTTATTAATACTGATGGTATTATAATATCTCTTGCTAAAATCAACATTTTAGAGCACATAATTTGAAATTTTAATGTCATATTAGTTTTACTGAGATGCTTTTTTAGAAGTAATCATATGTTTTTATTTAACATTGCTTTCATTCCATGCATAATTACTGTCATCCTCTTTGTGATAGGACCCAGGTATCATATATTGAATCCATCTGAAAATATGTTCTCCTTGAACATACCATCTAGAATGTGAAGGCAACTTATGAATAAATGAACACTTAAACATATCAGGTAGTGGTAAGCTTTAAAGTAACAAAGCATTATAAGGGTAGTTAATTAGGGGGTTACTATTATAGTTAGTGAACACTTCTCTGAGGGGAAGATACTTGAGCAGAAAAATAAATGGTATTATGTCCTTTATGTATTTCCACCAATTGCACGATGCTATAGATCCAATTGAAATCAGTGATAATGGGGAAAGGAGATGCTCTCTAGCATCCTACTGTCAAGTAGATACTTCAGAGGACACACAGCCTTCATGGAATGTTTATCCATGCTATCCATAGGCCAGCATCTTACATGCATTATTTTCTTCTTATTATCCTTGTGTGAATGGGATTTTTCTTGGTTATACTCCTTATAAATTTCAGGTACTTAATGCCATAAAACAAATGTGATATTTTCTTTTTTGAAAAAATGGGAAGATATAAACACAAAGATATAAACACAAAGCAAAGGAAAACAAAAAACTCCCAAGATGGTGATGAACATGACATGGATTTCTGAGCCATAGCTCACAATGCTAGAACACAGGATCACTAACAAAAGTTGAGTCATGTGAAGAACGTGTTTTGAAAGAACTATGGACCATGAAGATTTCAAATGAACATCTGAGTAAAGGGAAAATATCAAATAAAATGAAAGATAGTGGGGGTGAAGAAGAAAAAGGAATCAAAAGATGATTTCTGCATGAGATTAAGGTTATCTTTAAGGAATCTTCTTCTTGTAAGACTGTCAATAACTCCTTCCACCTGACTTTCAAATACTCATCTGATTTGTTTTAGTATATAAAGAATGTTTCAGTAAACTATTTCTATAAATGTTTCTTCAGATGTTTTTCATTATTATCCTTCCAAGTTGCCTTTTAAGAATTATTTTTCTAACTCATTTTCTTGAAATTTTAATGACACACATTCTGTACATCTGTTTATGTATTGTATATATTTGATTTATTAAAAAAATATATTTTCACCACATCTAAGAACCATTTTTGCCCACTTGCAAGTAATATGTCTCCCATTGATAATGATGCTAGAAATTAATAAAGAAAACTATACTTTCATAGTTTACTTTGTCCGTTTTCCATTTTTAGTGTATTTTAAAAGCAATAACCATTCTCAGAAAAAAAATTAAAGATATATCAAGTCAAATGTTAGCTTTGTTAAAGATTACTTAAAAATGCAGAATGGCAGCTAAGCTGGAAATTAAGAGAGTGCTTTAATTTGCAGATCCACTTGCTGAACTTAATGATGAATGAAATGCTCATGAATTTAAGTTTTATTATAAAATGATAAAGTGTTTTCAGATTCAATACTCCTTTATGCATAAATTTTACCTCTAAACTCACCAAGGACTCATTTTGTTAAAAAAAAAAAAAAAAGATGTAGTGTCCTTCTGTATCTCTGACTACAGTCTTTAGTTTAAAATCTAATTTATCTGATATGAGAATCGCTACCCCGGCCTTCTTTTGAGGCCCATTGGCATGAAAGATGTTTCTCCATCCCTTCACTTTCAATCTGGGTGTAACCTTAGGTTCAAAATGGGTCTCCTGTAGACAACATATGGATGGGTCCTGTTGTTTTATCCAATCTGCAACACTGTGTCTTTTTATGGGCGCATTTAGGCCATTCACATTGAGAGTGATTATCGATAGATACGTTTTTATTGACATCGTGTTACCTTTGGAGTCTTTCTTTCTGTAGATTGTCTCTATATTTCTGTACAATGATATTCTTGGGGTTTTTCCTCTTTTATAGAATACCCCTTAGTATTGCCTGTAATGTAGGCTTGGTGTTTACAAACTCTTTTAAGGTATGGTGGTCTTGGAAACTCTTTATATCTCCATCCATTTTGAATGTCAGTCTTGCTGGATAAAGTATTCTTGGCTGCATGTTCTTCTCATTTAGTGCCTTGAATATATCTTGCCAGCCCTTTCTGGCTTGCCAGGTTGCTGTGGACA